>JAVIWB010001707.1:0-24807 GCA_031893035.1 Dermolepida albohirtum
TGTACTTATAGACTGTGACACGACTGTTACGCTGCTTCAAACCAGAACATTGTATCTCTTCTCGTTCCGAAGTTATTAGCGACCTTAGAACGCCATCAGACAGAGCTCACATGTAGCGTTAGGCGGAAACTGACTTTCAAAAGTGATTGTTTTTTAGGTGTGTACTTATAGATTGTGACACGACTGTTACGCTGCTTCAAACCAGAACATTGTATCTCTTCTCGTTCCGAAGTTATTAGCGACCTTAGAACGCCATCAGACAGAGCTCACATGTAGCGTTAGGCGGAAACTGACTTTCAAAAGTGATTGTTTTTTAGGTGTGTACTTATAGATTGTGACACGACTGTTACGCTGCTTCAAACCAGAACATTGTATCTCTTCTCGTTCCGAAGTTATTAGCGACCTTAGAACGCCATCAGACAGAGCTCACATGTAGCGTTAGGCGGAAACTGACTTTCAAAAGTGATTGTTTTTTAGGTGTGTACTTATAGATTGTGACACGACTGTTACGCTGCTTCAAACCAGAACATTGTATCTCTTCTCGTTCCGAAGTTATTAGCGACCTTAGAACGCCATCAGACAGAGCTCACATGTAGCGTTAGGCGGAAACTGACTTTCAAAAGTGATTGTTTTTTAGGTGTGTACTTATAGATTGTGACACGACTGTTACGCTGCTTCAAACCAGAACATTGTATCTCTTCTCGTTCCGAAGTTATTAGCGACCTTAGAACGCCATCAGACAGAGCTCACATGTAGCGTTAGGCGGAAACTGACTTTCAAAAGTGATTGTTTTTTAGGTGTGTACTTATAGATTGTGACACGACTGTTACGCTGCTTCAAACCAGAACATTGTATCTCTTCTCGTTCCGAAGTTATTAGCGACCTTAGAACGCCATCAGACAGAGCTCACATGTAGCGTTAGGCGGAAACTGACTTTCAAAAGTGATTGTTTTTTAGGTGTGTACTTATAGACTGTGACACGACTGTTACGCTGCTTCAAACCAGAACATTGTATCTCTTCTCGTTCCGAAGTTATTAGCGACCTTAGAACGCCATCAGACAGAGCTCACATGTAGCGTTAGGCGGAAACTGACTTTCAAAAGTGATTGTTTTTTAGGTGTGTACTTATAGATTGTGACACGACTGTTACGCTGCTTCAAACCAGAACATTGTATCTCTTCTCGTTCCGAAGTTATTAGCGACCTTAGAACGCCATCAGACAGAGCTCACATGTAGCGTTAGGCGGAAACTGACTTTCAAAAGTGATTGTTTTTTAGGTGTGTACTTATAGATTGTGACACGACTGTTACGCTGCTTCAAACCAGAACATTGTATCTCTTCTCGTTCCGAAGTTATTAGCGACCTTAGAACGCCATCAGACAGAGCTCACATGTAGCGTTAGGCGGAAACTGACTTTCAAAAGTGATTGTTTTTTAGGTGTGTACTTATAGATTGTGACACGACTGTTACGCTGCTTCAAACCAGAACATTGTATCTCTTCGTTCCGAAGTTATTAGCGACCTTAGAACGCCATCAGACAGAGCTCACATGTAGCGTTAGGCGGAAACTGACTTTCAAAAGTGATTGTTTTTAGGTGTGTACTTATAGATTGTGACACGACTGTTACGCTGCTTCAAACCAGAACATTGTATCTCTTCTCGTTCCGAAGTTATTAGCGACCTTAGAACGCCATCAGACAGAGCTCACATGTAGCGTTAGGCGGAAACTGACTTTCAAAAGTGATTGTTTTTTAGGTGTGTACTTATAGATTGTGACACGACTGTTACGCTGCTTCAAACCAGAACATTGTATCTCTTCTCGTTCCGAAGTTATTAGCGACCTTAGAACGCCATCAGACAGAGCTCACATGTAGCGTTAGGCGGAAACTGACTTTCAAAAGTGATTGTTTTTTAGGTGTGTACTTATAGATTGTGACACGACTGTTACGCTGCTTCAAACCAGAACATTGTATCTCTTCTCGTTCCGAAGTTATTAGCGACCTTAGAACGCCATCAGACAGAGCTCACATGTAGCGTTAGGCGGAAACTGACTTTCAAAAGTGATTGTTTTTTAGGTGTGTACTTATAGATTGTGACACGACTGTTACGCTGCTTCAAACCAGAACATTGTATCTCTTCTCGTTCCGAAGTTATTAGCGACCTTAGAACGCCATCAGACAGAGCTCACATGTAGCGTTAGGCGGAAACTGACTTTCAAAAGTGATTGTTTTTTAGGTGTGTACTTATAGATTGTGACACGACTGTTACGCTGCTTCAAACCAGAACATTGTATCTCTTCTCGTTCCGAAGTTATTAGCGACCTTAGAACGCCATCAGACAGAGCTCACATGTAGCGTTAGGCGGAAACTGACTTTCAAAAGTGATTGTTTTTTAGGTGTGTACTTATAGATTGTGACACGACTGTTACGCTGCTTCAAACCAGAACATTGTATCTCTTCTCGTTCCGAAGTTATTAGCGACCTTAGAACGCCATCAGACAGAGCTCACATGTAGCGTTAGGCGGAAACTGACTTTCAAAAGTGATTGTTTTTTAGGTGTGTACTTATAGACTGTGACACGACTGTTACGCTGCTTCAAACCAGAACATTGTATCTCTTCTCGTTCCGAAGTTATTAGCGACCTTAGAACGCCATCAGACAGAGCTCACATGTAGCGTTAGGCGGAAACTGACTTTCAAAAGTGATTGTTTTTTAGGTGTGTACTTATAGATTGTGACACGACTGTTACGCTGCTTCAAACCAGAACATTGTATCTCTTCTCGTTCCGAAGTTATTAGCGACCTTAGAACGCCATCAGACAGAGCTCACATGTAGCGTTAGGCGGAAACTGACTTTCAAAAGTGATTGTTTTTTAGGTGTGTACTTATAGATTGTGACACGACTGTTACGCTGCTTCAAACCAGAACATTGTATCTCTTCTCGTTCCGAAGTTATTAGCGACCTTAGAACGCCATCAGACAGAGCTCACATGTAGCGTTAGGCGGAAACTGACTTTCAAAAGTGATTGTTTTTTAGGTGTGTACTTATAGATTGTGACACGACTGTTACGCTGCTTCAAACCAGAACATTGTATCTCTTCTCGTTCCGAAGTTATTAGCGACCTTAGAACGCCATCAGACAGAGCTCACATGTAGCGTTAGGCGGAAACTGACTTTCAAAAGTGATTGTTTTTTAGGTGTGTACTTATAGATTGTGACACGACTGTTACGCTGCTTCAAACCAGAACATTGTATCTCTTCTCGTTCCGAAGTTATTAGCGACCTTAGAACGCCATCAGACAGAGCTCACATGTAGCGTTAGGCGGAAACTGACTTTCAAAAGTGATTGTTTTTTAGGTGTGTACTTATAGATTGTGACACGACTGTTACGCTGCTTCAAACCAGAACATTGTATCTCTTCTCGTTCCGAAGTTATTAGCGACCTTAGAACGCCATCAGACAGAGCTCACATGTAGCGTTAGGCGGAAACTGACTTTCAAAAGTGATTGTTTTTTAGGTGTGTACTTATAGATTGTGACACGACTGTTACGCTGCTTCAAACCAGAACATTGTATCTCTTCTCGTTCCGAAGTTATTAGCGACCTTAGAACGCCATCAGACAGAGCTCACATGTAGCGTTAGGCGGAAACTGACTTTCAAAAGTGATTGTTTTTTAGGTGTGTACTTATAGATTGTGACACGACTGTTACGCTGCTTCAAACCAGAACATTGTATCTCTTCTCGTTCCGAAGTTATTAGCGACCTTAGAACGCCATCAGACAGAGCTCACATGTAGCGTTAGGCGGAAACTGACTTTCAAAAGTGATTGTTTTTTAGGTGTGTACTTATAGATTGTGACACGACTGTTACGCTGCTTCAAACCAGAACATTGTATCTCTTCTCGTTCCGAAGTTATTAGCGACCTTAGAACGCCATCAGACAGAGCTCACATGTAGCGTTAGGCGGAAACTGACTTTCAAAAGTGATTGTTTTTTAGGTGTGTACTTATAGATTGTGACACGACTGTTACGCTGCTTCAAACCAGAACATTGTATCTCTTCTCGTTCCGAAGTTATTAGCGACCTTAGAACGCCATCAGACAGAGCTCACATGTAGCGTTAGGCGGAAACTGACTTTCAAAAGTGATTGTTTTTTAGGTGTGTACTTATAGATTGTGACACGACTGTTACGCTGCTTCAAACCAGAACATTGTATCTCTTCTCGTTCCGAAGTTATTAGCGACCTTAGAACGCCATCAGACAGAGCTCACATGTAGCGTTAGGCGGAAACTGACTTTCAAAAGTGATTGTTTTTTAGGTGTGTACTTATAGATTGTGACACGACTGTTACGCTGCTTCAAACCAGAACATTGTATCTCTTCTCGTTCCGAAGTTATTAGCGACCTTAGAACGCCATCAGACAGAGCTCACATGTAGCGTTAGGCGGAAACTGACTTTCAAAAGTGATTGTTTTTTAGGTGTGTACTTATAGATTGTGACACGACTGTTACGCTGCTTCAAACCAGAACATTGTATCTCTTCTCGTTCCGAAGTTATTAGCGACCTTAGAACGCCATCAGACAGAGCTCACATGTAGCGTTAGGCGGAAACTGACTTTCAAAAGTGATTGTTTTTTAGGTGTGTACTTATAGATTGTGACACGACTGTTACGCTGCTTCAAACCAGAACATTGTATCTCTTCTCGTTCCGAAGTTATTAGCGACCTTAGAACGCCATCAGACAGAGCTCACATGTAGCGTTAGGCGGAAACTGACTTTCAAAAGTGATTGTTTTTTAGGTGTGTACTTATAGATTGTGACACGACTGTTACGCTGCTTCAAACCAGAACATTGTATCTCTTCTCGTTCCGAAGTTATTAGCGACCTTAGAACGCCATCAGACAGAGCTCACATGTAGCGTTAGGCGGAAACTGACTTTCAAAAGTGATTGTTTTTTAGGTGTGTACTTATAGATTGTGACACGACTGTTACGCTGCTTCAAACCAGAACATTGTATCTCTTCTCGTTCCGAAGTTATTAGCGACCTTAGAACGCCATCAGACAGAGCTCACATGTAGCGTTAGGCGGAAACTGACTTTCAAAAGTGATTGTTTTTAGGTGTGTACTTATAGATTGTGACACGACTGTTACGCTGCTTCAAACCAGAACATTGTATCTCTTCTCGTTCCGAAGTTATTAGCGACCTTAGAACGCCATCAGACAGAGCTCACATGTAGCGTTAGGCGGAAACTGACTTTCAAAAGTGATTGTTTTTTAGGTGTGTACTTATAGATTGTGACACGACTGTTACGCTGCTTCAAACCAGAACATTGTATCTCTTCTCGTTCCGAAGTTATTAGCGACCTTAGAACGCCATCAGACAGAGCTCACATGTAGCGTTAGGCGGAAACTGACTTTCAAAAGTGATTGTTTTTTAGGTGTGTACTTATAGATTGTGACACGACTGTTACGCTGCTTCAAACCAGAACATTGTATCTCTTCTCGTTCCGAAGTTATTAGCGACCTTAGAACGCCATCAGACAGAGCTCACATGTAGCGTTAGGCGGAAACTGACTTTCAAAAGTGATTGTTTTTTAGGTGTGTACTTATAGATTGTGACACGACTGTTACGCTGCTTCAAACCAGAACATTGTATCTCTTCTCGTTCCGAAGTTATTAGCGACCTTAGAACGCCATCAGACAGAGCTCACATGTAGCGTTAGGCGGAAACTGACTTTCAAAAGTGATTGTTTTTTAGGTGTGTACTTATAGATTGTGACACGACTGTTACGCTGCTTCAAACCAGAACATTGTATCTCTTCTCGTTCCGAAGTTATTAGCGACCTTAGAACGCCATCAGACAGAGCTCACATGTAGCGTTAGGCGGAAACTGACTTTCAAAAGTGATTGTTTTTTAGGTGTGTACTTATAGACTGTGACACGACTGTTCAAAAGTGATTGTTTTTTAGGTGTGTACTTATAGATTGTGACACGACTGTTACGCTGCTTCAAACCAGAACATTGTATCTCTTCTCGTTCCGAAGTTATTAGCGACCTTAGAACGCCATCAGACAGAGCTCACATGTAGCGTTAGGCGGAAACTGACTTTCAAAAGTGATTGTTTTTTAGGTGTGTACTTATAGATTGTGACACGACTGTTACGCTGCTTCAAACCAGAACATTGTATCTCTTCTCGTTCCGAAGTTATTAGCGACCTTAGAACGCCATCAGACAGAGCTCACATGTAGCGTTAGGCGGAAACTGACTTTCAAAAGTGATTGTTTTTTAGGTGTGTACTTATAGATTGTGACACGACTGTTACGCTGCTTCAAACCAGAACATTGTATCTCTTCTCGTTCCGAAGTTATTAGCGACCTTAGAACGCCATCAGACAGAGCTCACATGTAGCGTTAGGCGGAAACTGACTTTCAAAAGTGATTGTTTTTTAGGTGTGTACTTATAGATTGTGACACGACTGTTACGCTGCTTCAAACCAGAACATTGTATCTCTTCTCGTTCCGAAGTTATTAGCGACCTTAGAACGCCATCAGACAGAGCTCACATGTAGCGTTAGGCGGAAACTGACTTTCAAAAGTGATTGTTTTTTAGGTGTGTACTTATAGATTGTGACACGACTGTTACGCTGCTTCAAACCAGAACATTGTATCTCTTCTCGTTCCGAAGTTATTAGCGACCTTAGAACGCCATCAGACAGAGCTCACATGTAGCGTTAGGCGGAAACTGACTTTCAAAAGTGATTGTTTTTTAGGTGTGTACTTATAGATTGTGACACGACTGTTACGCTGCTTCAAACCAGAACATTGTATCTCTTCTCGTTCCGAAGTTATTAGCGACCTTAGAACGCCATCAGACAGAGCTCACATGTAGCGTTAGGCGGAAACTGACTTTCAAAAGTGATTGTTTTTTAGGTGTGTACTTATAGATTGTGACACGACTGTTACGCTGCTTCAAACCAGAACATTGTATCTCTTCTCGTTCCGAAGTTATTAGCGACCTTAGAACGCCATCAGACAGAGCTCACATGTAGCGTTAGGCGGAAACTGACTTTCAAAAGTGATTGTTTTTTAGGTGTGTACTTATAGATTGTGACACGACTGTTACGCTGCTTCAAACCAGAACATTGTATCTCTTCTCGTTCCGAAGTTATTAGCGACCTTAGAACGCCATCAGACAGAGCTCACATGTAGCGTTAGGCGGAAACTGACTTTCAAAAGTGATTGTTTTTTAGGTGTGTACTTATAGATTGTGACACGACTGTTACGCTGCTTCAAACCAGAACATTGTATCTCTTCTCGTTCCGAAGTTATTAGCGACCTTAGAACGCCATCAGACAGAGCTCACATGTAGCGTTAGGCGGAAACTGACTTTCAAAAGTGATTGTTTTTTAGGTGTGTACTTATAGATTGTGACACGACTGTTACGCTGCTTCAAACCAGAACATTGTATCTCTTCTCGTTCCGAAGTTATTAGCGACCTTAGAACGCCATCAGACAGAGCTCACATGTAGCGTTAGGCGGAAACTGACTTTCAAAAGTGATTGTTTTTTAGGTGTGTACTTATAGATTGTGACACGACTGTTACGCTGCTTCAAACCAGAACATTGTATCTCTTCTCGTTCCGAAGTTATTAGCGACCTTAGAACGCCATCAGACAGAGCTCACATGTAGCGTTAGGCGGAAACTGACTTTCAAAAGTGATTGTTTTTTAGGTGTGTACTTATAGATTGTGACACGACTGTTACGCTGCTTCAAACCAGAACATTGTATCTCTTCTCGTTCCGAAGTTATTAGCGACCTTAGAACGCCATCAGACAGAGCTCACATGTAGCGTTAGTCGGAAACTGACTTTCAAAAGTGATTGTTTTTTAGGTGTGTACTTATAGATTGTGACACGACTGTTACGCTGCTTCAAACCAGAACATTGTATCTCTTCTCGTTCCGAAGTTAGAACATTGTATCTCTTCTCGTTCCGAAGTTATTAGCAACCTTAGAACGCCATAAGACAGAGCTCACATGTAGCGTTAGGCGGAAACTGACTTTCAAAAGTGATTGTTTTTTAGGTGTGTACTTATAGATTGTGACACGACTGTTACGCTGCTTCAAACCAGAACATTGTATCTCTTCTCGTTCCGAAGTTATTAGCAACCTTAGAACGCCATAAGACAGAGCTCACATGTAGCGTTAGTCGGAAACTGACTTTCAAAAGTGATTGTTTTTTAGGTGTGTACTTATAGATTGTGACACGACTGTTACGCTGCTTCAAACCAGAACATTGTATCTCTTCTCGTTCCGAAGTTATTAGCAACCTTAGAACGCCATAAGACAGAGCTCACATGTAGCGTTAGTCGGAAACTGACTTTCAAAAGTGATTGTTTTTTAGGTGTGTACTTATAGATTGTGACACGACTGTTACGCTGCTTCAAACCAGAACATTGTATCTCTTCTCGTTCCGAAGTTATTAGCAACCTTAGAACGCCATAAGACAGAGCTCACATGTAGCGTTAGTCGGAAACTGACTTTCAAAAGTGATTGTTTTTTAGGTGTGTACTTATAGATTGTGACACGACTGTTACGCTGCTTCAAACCAGAACATTGTATCTCTTCTCGTTCCGAAGTTATTAGCAACCTTAGAACGCCATAAGACAGAGCTCACATGTAGCGTTAGTCGGAAACTGACTTTCAAAAGTGATTGTTTTTTAGGTGTGTACTTATAGATTGTGACACGACTGTTACGCTGCTTCAAACCAGAACATTGTATCTCTTCTCGTTCCGAAGTTATTAGCAACCTTAGAACGCCATAAGACAGAGCTCACATGTAGCGTTAGTCGGAAACTGACTTTCAAAAGTGATTGTTTTTTAGGTGTGTACTTATAGATTGTGACACGACTGTTACGCTGCTTCAAACCAGAACATTGTATCTCTTCTCGTTCCGAAGTTATTAGCAACCTTAGAACGCCATAAGACAGAGCTCACATGTAGCGTTAGGCGGAAACTGACTTTCAAAAGTGATTGTTTTTTAGGTGTGTACTTATAGATTGTGACACGACTGTTACGCTGCTTCAAACCAGAACATTGTATCTCTTCTCGTTCCGAAGTTATTAGCAACCTTAGAACGCCATAAGACAGAGCTCACATGTAGCGTTAGTCGGAAACTGACTTTCAAAAGTGATTGTTTTTTAGGTGTGTACTTATAGATTGTGACACGACTGTTACGCTGCTTCAAACCAGAACATTGTATCTCTTCTCGTTCCGAAGTTATTAGCAACCTTAGAACGCCATAAGACAGAGCTCACATGTAGCGTTAGTCGGAAACTGACTTTCAAAAGTGATTGTTTTTTAGGTGTGTACTTATAGATTGTGACACGACTGTTACGCTGCTTCAAACCAGAACATTGTATCTCTTCTCGTTCCGAAGTTATTAGCAACCTTAGAACGCCATAAGACAGAGCTCACATGTAGCGTTAGTCGGAAACTGACTTTCAAAAGTGATTGTTTTTTAGGTGTGTACTTATAGATTGTGACACGACTGTTACGCTGCTTCAAACCAGAACATTGTATCTCTTCTCGTTCCGAAGTTATTAGCAACCTTAGAACGCCATAAGACAGAGCTCACATGTAGCGTTAGGCGGAAACTGACTTTCAAAAGTGATTGTTTTTTAGGTGTGTACTTATAGATTGTGACACGACTGTTACGCTGCTTCAAACCAGAACATTGTATCTCTTCTCGTTCCGAAGTTATTAGCAACCTTAGAACGCCATAAGACAGAGCTCACATGTAGCGTTAGTCGGAAACTGACTTTCAAAAGTGATTGTTTTTTAGGTGTGTACTTATAGATTGTGACACGACTGTTACGCTGCTTCAAACCAGAACATTGTATCTCTTCTCGTTCCGAAGTTATTAGCAACCTTAGAACGCCATAAGACAGAGCTCACATGTAGCGTTAGTCGGAAACTGACTTTCAAAAGTGATTGTTTTTTAGGTGTGTACTTATAGATTGTGACACGACTGTTACGCTGCTTCAAACCAGAACATTGTATCTCTTCTCGTTCCGAAGTTATTAGCAACCTTAGAACGCCATAAGACAGAGCTCACATGTAGCGTTAGTCGGAAACTGACTTTCAAAAGTGATTGTTTTTTAGGTGTGTACTTATAGATTGTGACACGACTGTTACGCTGCTTCAAACCAGAACATTGTATCTCTTCTCGTTCCGAAGTTATTAGCAACCTTAGAACGCCATAAGACAGAGCTCACATGTAGCGTTAGTCGGAAACTGACTTTCAAAAGTGATTGTTTTTTAGGTGTGTACTTATAGATTGTGACACGACTGTTACGCTGCTTCAAACCAGAACATTGTATCTCTTCTCGTTCCGAAGTTATTAGCAACCTTAGAACGCCATAAGACAGAGCTCACATGTAGCGTTAGTCGGAAACTGACTTTCAAAAGTGATTGTTTTTTAGGTGTGTACTTATAGATTGTGACACGACTGTTACGCTGCTTCAAACCAGAACATTGTATCTCTTCTCGTTCCGAAGTTATTAGCAACCTTAGAACGCCATAAGACAGAGCTCACATGTAGCGTTAGTCGGAAACTGACTTTCAAAAGTGATTGTTTTTTAGGTGTGTACTTATAGATTGTGACACGACTGTTACGCTGCTTCAAACCAGAACATTGTATCTCTTCTCGTTCCGAAGTTATTAGCAACCTTAGAACGCCATAAGACAGAGCTCACATGTAGCGTTAGTCGGAAACTGACTTTCAAAAGTGATTGTTTTTTAGGTGTGTACTTATAGATTGTGACACGACTGTTACGCTGCTTCAAACCAGAACATTGTATCTCTTCTCGTTCCGAAGTTATTAGCAACCTTAGAACGCCATAAGACAGAGCTCACATGTAGCGTTAGTCGGAAACTGACTTTCAAAAGTGATTGTTTTTTAGGTGTGTACTTATAGATTGTGACACGACTGTTACGCTGCTTCAAACCAGAACATTGTATCTCTTCTCGTTCCGAAGTTATTAGCAACCTTAGAACGCCATAAGACAGAGCTCACATGTAGCGTTAGTCGGAAACTGACTTTCAAAAGTGATTGTTTTTTAGGTGTGTACTTATAGATTGTGACACGACTGTTACGCTGCTTCAAACCAGAACATTGTATCTCTTCTCGTTCCGAAGTTATTAGCAACCTTAGAACGCCATAAGACAGAGCTCACATGTAGCGTTAGTCGGAAACTGACTTTCAAAAGTGATTGTTTTTTAGGTGTGTACTTATAGATTGTGACACGACTGTTACGCTGCTTCAAACCAGAACATTGTATCTCTTCTCGTTCCGAAGTTATTAGCGACCTTAGAACGCCATAAGACAGAGCTCACATGTAGCGTTAGTCGGAAACTGACTTTCAAAAGTGATTGTTTTTTAGGTGTGTACTTATAGATTGTGACACGACTGTTACGCTGCTTCAAACCAGAACATTGTATCTCTTCTCGTTCCGAAGTTATTAGCGACCTTAGAACGCCATAAGACAGAGCTCACATGTAGCGTTAGTCGGAAACTGACTTTCAAAAGTGATTGTTTTTTAGGTGTGTACTTATAGATTGTGACACGACTGTTACGCTGCTTCAAACCAGAACATTGTATCTCTTCTCGTTCCGAAGTTATTAGCGACCTTAGAACGCCATAAGACAGAGCTCACATGTAGCGTTAGTCGGAAACTGACTTTCAAAAGTGATTGTTTTTTAGGTGTGTACTTATAGATTGTGACACGACTGTTACGCTGCTTCAAACCAGAACATTGTATCTCTTCTCGTTCCGAAGTTATTAGCGACCTTAGAACGCCATAAGACAGAGCTCACATGTAGCGTTAGTCGGAAACTGACTTTCAAAAGTGATTGTTTTTTAGGTGTGTACTTATAGATTGTGACACGACTGTTACGCTGCTTCAAACCAGAACATTGTATCTCTTCTCGTTCCGAAGTTATTAGCGACCTTAGAACGCCATCAGACAGAGCTCACATGTAGCGTTAGTCGGAAACTGACTTTCAAAAGTGATTGTTTTTTAGGTGTGTACTTATAGATTGTGACACGACTGTTACGCTGCTTCAAACCAGAACATTGTATCTCTTCTCGTTCCGAAGTTATTAGCGACCTTAGAACGCCATCAGACAGAGCTCACATGTAGCGTTAGTCGGAAACTGACTTTCAAAAGTGATTGTTTTTTAGGTGTGTACTTATAGATTGTGACACGACTGTTACGCTGCTTCAAACCAGAACATTGTATCTCTTCTCGTTCCGAAGTTATTAGCGACCTTAGAACGCCATAAGACAGAGCTCACATGTAGCGTTAGTCGGAAACTGACTTTCAAAAGTGATTGTTTTTTAGGTGTGTACTTATAGATTGTGACACGACTGTTACGCTGCTTCAAACCAGAACATTGTATCTCTTCTCGTTCCGAAGTTATTAGCGACCTTAGAACGCCATAAGACAGAGCTCACATGTAGCGTTAGTCGGAAACTGACTTTCAAAAGTGATTGTTTTTTAGGTGTGTACTTATAGATTGTGACACGACTGTTACGCTGCTTCAAACCAGAACATTGTATCTCTTCTCGTTCCGAAGTTATTAGCAACCTTAGAACGCCATAAGACAGAGCTCACATGTAGCGTTAGTCGGAAACTGACTTTCAAAAGTGATTGTTTTTTAGGTGTGTACTTATAGATTGTGACACGACTGTTACGCTGCTTCAAACCAGAACATTGTATCTCTTCTCGTTCCGAAGTTATTAGCAACCTTAGAACGCCATAAGACAGAGCTCACATGTAGCGTTAGTCGGAAACTGACTTTCAAAAGTGATTGTTTTTTAGGTGTGTACTTATAGATTGTGACACGACTGTTACGCTGCTTCAAACCAGAACATTGTATCTCTTCTCGTTCCGAAGTTATTAGCGACCTTAGAACGCCATAAGACAGAGCTCACATGTAGCGTTAGTCGGAAACTGACTTTCAAAAGTGATTGTTTTTTAGGTGTGTACTTATAGATTGTGACACGACTGTTACGCTGCTTCAAACCAGAACATTGTATCTCTTCTCGTTCCGAAGTTATTAGCGACCTTAGAACGCCATAAGACAGAGCTCACATGTAGCGTTAGTCGGAAACTGACTTTCAAAAGTGATTGTTTTTTAGTTGTGTACTTATAGATTGTGACACGACTGTTACGCTGCTTCAAACCAGAACATTGTATCTCTTCTCGTTCCGAAGTTATTAGCGACCTTAGAACGCCATAAGACAGAGCTCACATGTAGCGTTAGTCGGAAACTGACTTTCAAAAGTGATTGTTTTTTAGGTGTGTACTTATAGATTGTGACACGACTGTTACGCTGCTTCAAACCAGAACATTGTATCTCTTCTCGTTCCGAAGTTATTAGCGACCTTAGAACGCCATAAGACAGAGCTCACATGTAGCGTTAGTCGGAAACTGACTTTCAAAAGTGATTGTTTTTTAGGTGTGTACTTATAGATTGTGACACGACTGTTACGCTGCTTCAAACCAGAACATTGTATCTCTTCTCGTTCCGAAGTTATTAGCAACCTTAGAACGCCATAAGACAGAGCTCACATGTAGCGTTAGTCGGAAACTGACTTTCAAAAGTGATTGTTTTTTAGGTGTGTACTTATAGATTGTGACACGACTGTTACGCTGCTTCAAACCAGAACATTGTATCTCTTCTCGTTCCGAAGTTATTAGCGACCTTAGAACGCCAT
Organism: Dermolepida albohirtum; assembly: GCA_031893035.1. Classification (NCBI taxonomy): domain Eukaryota; kingdom Metazoa; phylum Arthropoda; class Insecta; order Coleoptera; family Scarabaeidae; genus Dermolepida; species Dermolepida albohirtum. The sequence goes on from JAVIWB010001707.1 coordinate 13,775, forward strand.
AAGACAGAGCTCACATGTAGCGTTAGTCGGAAACTGACTTTCAAAAGTGATTGTTTTTTAGGTGTGTACTTATAGATTGTGACACGACTGTTACGCTGCTTCAAACCAGAACATTGTATCTCTTCTCGTTCCGAAGTTATTAGCGACCTTAGAACGCCATAAGACAGAGCTCACATGTAGCGTTAGTCGGAAACTGACTTTCAAAAGTGATTGTTTTTTAGGTGTGTACTTATAGATTGTGACACGACTGTTACGCTGCTTCAAACCAGAACATTGTATCTCTTCTCGTTCCGAAGTCAAACCAGAACATTGTATCTCTTCTCGTTCCGAAGTTATTAGCAACCTTAGAACGCCATAAGACAGAGCTCACATGTAGCGTTAGTCGGAAACTGACTTTCAAAAGTGATTGTTTTTTAGGTGTGTACTTATAGATTGTGACACGACTGTTACGCTGCTTCAAACCAGAACATTGTATCTCTTCTCGTTCCGAAGTTATTAGCAACCTTAGAACGCCATAAGACAGAGCTCACATGTAGCGTTAGTCGGAAACTGACTTTCAAAAGTGATTGTTTTTTAGGTGTGTACTTATAGATTGTGACACGACTGTTACGCTGCTTCAAACCAGAACATTGTATCTCTTCTCGTTCCGAAGTTATTAGCAACCTTAGAACGCCATAAGACAGAGCTCACATGTAGCGTTAGTCGGAAACTGACTTTCAAAAGTGATTGTTTTTTAGGTGTGTACTTATAGATTGTGACACGACTGTTACGCTGCTTCAAACCAGAACATTGTATCTCTTCTCGTTCCGAAGTTATTAGCAACCTTAGAACGCCATAAGACAGAGCTCACATGTAGCGTTAGTCGGAAACTGACTTTCAAAAGTGATTGTTTTTTAGGTGTGTACTTATAGATTGTGACACGACTGTTACGCTGCTTCAAACCAGAACATTGTATCTCTTCTCGTTCCGAAGTTATTAGCAACCTTAGAACGCCATAAGACAGAGCTCACATGTAGCGTTAGTCGGAAACTGACTTTCAAAAGTGATTGTTTTTTAGGTGTGTACTTATAGATTGTGACACGACTGTTACGCTGCTTCAAACCAGAACATTGTATCTCTTCTCGTTCCGAAGTTATTAGCAACCTTAGAACGCCATAAGACAGAGCTCACATGTAGCGTTAGTCGGAAACTGACTTTCAAAAGTGATTGTTTTTTAGGTGTGTACTTATAGATTGTGACACGACTGTTACGCTGCTTCAAACCAGAACATTGTATCTCTTCTCGTTCCGAAGTTATTAGCAACCTTAGAACGCCATAAGACAGAGCTCACATGTAGCGTTAGTCGGAAACTGACTTTCAAAAGTGATTGTTTTTTAGGTGTGTACTTATAGATTGTGACACGACTGTTACGCTGCTTCAAACCAGAACATTGTATCTCTTCTCGTTCCGAAGTTATTAGCAACCTTAGAACGCCATAAGACAGAGCTCACATGTAGCGTTAGTCGGAAACTGACTTTCAAAAGTGATTGTTTTTTAGGTGTGTACTTATAGATTGTGACACGACTGTTACGCTGCTTCAAACCAGAACATTGTATCTCTTCTCGTTCCGAAGTTATTAGCAACCTTAGAACGCCATAAGACAGAGCTCACATGTAGCGTTAGTCGGAAACTGACTTTCAAAAGTGATTGTTTTTTAGGTGTGTACTTATAGATTGTGACACGACTGTTACGCTGCTTCAAACCAGAACATTGTATCTCTTCTCGTTCCGAAGTTATTAGCAACCTTAGAACGCCATAAGACAGAGCTCACATGTAGCGTTAGTCGGAAACTGACTTTCAAAAGTGATTGTTTTTTAGGTGTGTACTTATAGATTGTGACACGACTGTTACGCTGCTTCAAACCAGAACATTGTATCTCTTCTCGTTCCGAAGTTATTAGCAACCTTAGAACGCCATAAGACAGAGCTCACATGTAGCGTTAGTCGGAAACTGACTTTCAAAAGTGATTGTTTTTTAGGTGTGTACTTATAGATTGTGACACGACTGTTACGCTGCTTCAAACCAGAACATTGTATCTCTTCTCGTTCCGAAGTTATTAGCAACCTTAGAACGCCATAAGACAGAGCTCACATGTAGCGTTAGTCGGAAACTGACTTTCAAAAGTGATTGTTTTTTAGGTGTGTACTTATAGACTGTGACACGACTGTTACGCTGCTTCAAACCAGAACATTGTATCTCTTCTCGTTCAGAAGTTATTAGCAACCTTAGAACGCCATCAGACAGAGCTCACATGTAGCGTTAGTCGGAAACTGACTTTCAAAAGTGATTGTTTTTTAGGTGTGTACTTATAGATTGTGACACGACTGTTACGCTGCTTCAAACCAGAACATTGTATCTCTTCTCGTTCCGAAGTTATTAGCGACCTTAGAACGCCATCAGACAGAGCTCACATGTAGCGTTAGTCGGAAACTGACTTTCAAAAGTGATTGTTTTTTAGGTGTGTACTTATAGATTGTGACACGACTGTTACGCTGCTTCAAACCAGAACATTGTATCTCTTCTCGTTCCGAAGTTATTAGCGACCTTAGAACGCCATCAGACAGAGCTCACATGTAGCGTTAGTCGGAAACTGACTTTCAAAAGTGATTGTTTTTTAGGTGTGTACTTATAGATTGTGACACCTTCAAACCAGAATATTGTATCTCTTCTCGTTCCGAAGTTATTAGCAACCTTAGAACGCCATAAGACAGAGCTCACATGTAGCGTTAGTCGGAAACTGACTTTCAAAAGTGATTGTTTTTTAGGTGTGTACTTATAGATTGTGACACGACTGTTACGCTGCTTCAAACCAGAACATTGTATCTCTTCTCGTTCCGAAGTTATTAGCAACCTTAGAACGCCATAAGACAGAGCTCACATGTAGCGTTAGTCGGAAACTGACTTTCAAAAGTGATTGTTTTTTAGGTGTGTACTTATAGATTGTGACACGACTGTTACGCTGCTTCAAACCAGAACATTGTATCTCTTCTCGTTCCGAAGTTATTAGCAACCTTAGAACGCCATAAGACAGAGCTCACATGTAGCGTTAGTCGGAAACTGACTTTCAAAAGTGATTGTTTTTTAGGTGTGTACTTATAGATTGTGACACGACTGTTACGCTGCTTCAAACCAGAACATTGTATCTCTTCTCGTTCCGAAGTTATTAGCAACCTTAGAACGCCATAAGACAGAGCTCACATGTAGCGTTAGTCGGAAACTGACTTTCAAAAGTGATTGTTTTTTAGGTGTGTACTTATAGATTGTGACACGACTGTTACGCTGCTTCAAACCAGAACATTGTATCTCTTCTCGTTCCGAAGTTATTAGCAACCTTAGAACGCCATAAGACAGAGCTCACATGTAGCGTTAGTCGGAAACTGACTTTCAAAAGTGATTGTTTTTTAGGTGTGTACTTATAGATTGTGACACGACTGTTACGCTGCTTCAAACCAGAACATTGTATCTCTTCTCGTTCCGAAGTTATTAGCAACCTTAGAACGCCATAAGACAGAGCTCACATGTAGCGTTAGTCGGAAACTGACTTTCAAAAGTGATTGTTTTTTAGGTGTGTACTTATAGATTGTGACACGACTGTTACGCTGCTTCAAACCAGAACATTGTATCTCTTCTCGTTCCGAAGTTATTAGCAACCTTAGAACGCCATAAGACAGAGCTCACATGTAGCGTTAGTCGGCTTATAGATTGTGACACGACTGTTACGCTGCTTCAAACCAGAACATTGTATCTCTTCTCGTTCCGAAGTTATTAGCAACCTTAGAACGCCATAAGACAGGAAGGCTGAAACTGACTTTCAAAAGTGATTGTTTTTTAGGTGTGTACTTATAGATTGTGACACGACTGTTACGCTGCTTCAAACCAGAACATTGTATCTCTTCTCGTTCCGAAGTTATTAGCAACCTTAGAACGCCATAAGACAGAGCTCACATGTAGCGTTAGTCGGAAACTGACTTTCAAAAGTGATTGTTTTTTAGGTGTGTACTTATAGATTGTGACACGACTGTTACGCTGCTTCAAACCAGAACATTGTATCTCTTCTCGTTCCGAAGTTATTAGCAACCTTAGAACGCCATAAGACAGAGCTCACATGTAGCGTTAGGCGGAAACTGACTTTCAAAAGTGATTGTTTTTTAGGTGTGTACTTATAGATTGTGACACGACTGTTACGCTGCTTCAAACCAGAACATTGTATCTCTTCTCGTTCCGAAGTTATTAGCAACCTTAGAACGCCATAAGACAGAGCTCACATGTAGCGTTAGTCGGAAACTGACTTTCAAAAGTGATTGTTTTTTAGGTGTGTACTTATAGATTGTGACACGACTGTTACGCTGCTTCAAACCAGAACATTGTATCTCTTCTCGTTCCGAAGTTATTAGCAACCTTAGAACGCCATAAGACAGAGCTCACATGTAGCGTTAGTCGGAAACTGACTTTCAAAAGTGATTGTTTTTTAGGTGTGTACTTATAGATTGTGACACGACTGTTACGCTGCTTCAAACCAGAACATTGTATCTCTTCTCGTTCCGAAGTTATTAGCAACCTTAGAACGCCATAAGACAGAGCTCACATGTAGCGTTAGGCGGAAACTGACTTTCAAAAGTGATTGTTTTTTAGGTGTGTACTTATAGATTGTGACACGACTGTTACGCTGCTTCAAACCAGAACATTGTATCTCTTCTCGTTCCGAAGTTATTAGCAACCTTAGAACGCCATAAGACAGAGCTCACATGTAGCGTTAGGCGGAAACTGACTTTCAAAAGTGATTGTTTTTTAGGTGTGTACTTATAGATTGTGACACGACTGTTACGCTGCTTCAAACCAGAACATTGTATCTCTTCTCGTTCCGAAGTTATTAGCAACCTTAGGACGCCATAAGACAGAGCTCACATGTAGCGTTAGGCGGAAACTGACTTTCAAAAGTGATTGTTTTTTAGGTGTGTACTTATAGATTGTGACACGACTGTTACGCTGCTTCAAACCAGAACATTGTATCTCTTCTCGTTCCGAAGTTATTAGCAACCTTAGAACGCCATAAGACAGAGCTCACATGTAGCGTTAGGCGGAAACTGACTTTCAAAAGTGATTGTTTTTTAGGTGTGTACTTATAGATTGTGACACGACTGTTACGCTGCTTCAAACCAGAACATTGTATCTCTTCTCGTTCCGAAGTTATTAGCAACCTTAGAACGCCATAAGACAGAGCTCACATGTAGCGTTAGGCGGAAACTGACTTTCAAAAGTGATTGTTTTTTAGGTGTGTACTTATAGATTGTGACACGACTGTTACGCTGCTTCAAACCAGAACATTGTATCTCTTCTCGTTCCGAAGTTATTAGCAACCTTAGAACGCCATAAGACAGAGCTCACATGTAGCGTTAGGCGGAAACTGACTTTCAAAAGTGATTGTTTTTTAGGTGTGTACTTATAGATTGTGACACGACTGTTACGCTGCTTCAAACCAGAACATTGTATCTCTTCTCGTTCCGAAGTTATTAGCAACCTTAGAACGCCATAAGACAGAGCTCACATGTAGCGTTAGGCGGAAACTGACTTTCAAAAGTGATTGTTTTTTAGGTGTGTACTTATAGATTGTGACACGACTGTTACGCTGCTTCAAACCAGAACATTGTATCTCTTCTCGTTCCGAAGTTATTAGCAACCTTAGAACGCCATAAGACAGAGCTCACATGTAGCGTTAGGCGGAAACTGACTTTCAAAAGTGATTGTTTTTTAGGTGTGTACTTATAGATTGTGACACGACTGTTACGCTGCTTCAAACCAGAACATTGTATCTCTTCTCGTTCCGAAGTTATTAGCAACCTTAGAACGCCATAAGACAGAGCTCACATGTAGCGTTAGGCGGAAACTGACTTTCAAAAGTGATTGTTTTTTAGGTGTGTACTTATAGATTGTGACACGACTGTTACGCTGCTTCAAACCAGAACATTGTATCTCTTCTCGTTCCGAAGTTATTAGCAACCTTAGAACGCCATAAGACAGAGCTCACATGTAGCGTTAGGCGGAAACTGACTTTCAAAAGTGATTGTTTTTTAGGTGTGTACTTATAGATTGTGACACGACTGTTACGCTGCTTCAAACCAGAACATTGTATCTCTTCTCGTTCCGAAGTTATTAGCAACCTTAGAACGCCATAAGACAGAGCTCACATGTAGCGTTAGGCGGAAACTGACTTTCAAAAGTGATTGTTTTTTAGGTGTGTACTTATAGATTGTGACACGACTGTTACGCTGCTTCAAACCAGAACATTGTATCTCTTCTCGTTCCGAAGTTATTAGCAACCTTAGAACGCCATAAGACAGAGCTCACATGTAGCGTTAGGCGGAAACTGACTTTCAAAAGTGATTGTTTTTTAGGTGTGTACTTATAGATTGTGACACGACTGTTACGCTGCTTCAAACCAGAACATTGTATCTCTTCTCGTTCCGAAGTTATTAGCAACCTTAGAACGCCATAAGACAGAGCTCACATGTAGCGTTAGTCGGAAACTGACTTTCAAAAGTGATTGTTTTTTAGGTGTGTACTTATAGATTGTGACACGACTGTTACGCTGCTTCAAACCAGAACATTGTATCTCTTCTCGTTCCGAAGTTATTAGCAACCTTAGAACGCCATAAGACAGAGCTCACATGTAGCGTTAGTCGGAAACTGACTTTCAAAAGTGATTGTTTTTTAGGTGTGTACTTATAGATTGTGACACGACTGTTACGCTGCTTCAAACCAGAACATTGTATCTCTTCTCGTTCCGAAGTTATTAGCAACCTTAGAACGCCATAAGACAGAGCTCACATGTAGCGTTAGTCGGAAACTGACTTTCAAAAGTGATTGTTTTTTAGGTGTGTACTTATAGATTGTGACACGACTGTTACGCTGCTTCAAACCAGAACATTGTATCTCTTCTCGTTCCGAAGTTATTAGCAACCTTAGAACGCCATAAGACAGAGCTCACATGTAGCGTTAGGCGGAAACTGACTTTCAAAAGTGATTGTTTTTTAGGTGTGTACTTATAGATTGTGACACGACTGTTACGCTGCTTCAAACCAGAACATTGTATCTCTTCTCGTTCCGAAGTTATTAGCAACCTTAGAACGCCATAAGACAGAGCTCACATGTAGCGTTAGTCGGAAACTGACTTTCAAAAGTGATTGTTTTTTAGGTGTGTACTTATAGATTGTGACACGACTGTTACGCTGCTTCAAACCAGAACATTGTATCTCTTCTCGTTCCGAAGTTATTAGCAACCTTAGAACGCCATAAGACAGAGCTCACATGTAGCGTTAGTCGGAAACTGACTTTCAAAAGTGATTGTTTTTTAGGTGTGTACTTATAGATTGTGACACGACTGTTACGCTGCTTCAAACCAGAACATTGTATCTCTTCTCGTTCCGAAGTTATTAGCAACCTTAGAACGCCATAAGACAGAGCTCACATGTAGCGTTAGGCGGAAACTGACTTTCAAAAGTGATTGTTTTTAGGTGTGTACTTATAGATTGTGACACGACTGTTACGCTGCTTCAAACCAGAACATTGTATCTCTTCTCGTTCCGAAGTTATTAGCAACCTTAGAACGCCATAAGACAGAGCTCACATGTAGCGTTAGTCGGAAACTGACTTTCAAAAGTGATTGTTTTTTAGGTGTGTACTTATAGATTGTGACACGACTGTTACGCTGCTTCAAACCAGAACATTGTATCTCTTCTCGTTCCGAAGTTATTAGCAACCTTAGAACGCCATAAGACAGAGCTCACATGTAGCGTTAGTCGGAAACTGACTTTCAAAAGTGATTGTTTTTTAGGTGTGTACTTATAGATTGTGACACGACTGTTACGCTGCTTCAAACCAGAACATTGTATCTCTTCTCGTTCCGAAGTTATTAGCAACCTTAGAACGCCATAAGACAGAGCTCACATGTAGCGTTAGTCGGAAACTGACTTTCAAAAGTGATTGTTTTTTAGGTGTGTACTTATAGATTGTGACACGACTGTTACGCTGCTTCAAACCAGAACATTGTATCTCTTCTCGTTCCGAAGTTATTAGCAACCTTAGAACGCCATAAGACAGAGCTCACATGTAGCGTTAGTCGGAAACTGACTTTCAAAAGTGATTGTTTTTTAGGTGTGTACTTATAGATTGTGACACGACTGTTACGCTGCTTCAAACCAGAACATTGTATCTCTTCTCGTTCCGAAGTTATTAGCAACCTTAGAACGCCATAAGACAGAGCTCACATGTAGCGTTAGTCGGAAACTGACTTTCAAAAGTGATTGTTTTTTAGGTGTGTACTTATAGATTGTGACACGACTGTTACGCTGCTTCAAACCAGAACATTGTATCTCTTCTCGTTCCGAAGTTATTAGCAACCTTAGAACGCCATAAGACAGAGCTCACATGTAGCGTTAGTCGGAAACTGACTTTCAAAAGTGATTGTTTTTTAGGTGTGTACTTATAGATTGTGACACGACTGTTACGCTGCTTCAAACCAGAACATTGTATCTCTTCTCGTTCCGAAGTTATTAGCAACCTTAGAACGCCATAAGACAGAGCTCACATGTAGCGTTAGTCGGAAACTGACTTTCAAAAGTGATTGTTTTTTAGGTGTGTACTTATAGATTGTGACACGACTGTTACGCTGCTTCAAACCAGAACATTGTATCTCTTCTCGTTCCGAAGTTATTAGCAACCTTAGAACGCCATAAGACAGAGCTCACATGTAGCGTTAGTCGGAAACTGACTATCAAAAGTGATTGACACGACTGTTACGCTGCTTCAAACCAGAACATTGTATCTCTTCTCGTTCCGAAGTTATTAGCAACCTTAGAACGCCATAAGACAGAGCTCACATGTAGCGTTAGTCGGAAACTGACTTTCAAAAGTGATTGTTTTTTAGGTGTGTACTTATAGATTGTGACACGACTGTTACGCTGCTTCAAACCAGAACATTGTATCTCTTCTCGTTCCGAAGTTATTAGCAACCTTAGAACGCCATAAGACAGAGCTCACATGTAGCGTTAGTCGGAAACTGACTTTCAAAAGTGATTGTTTTTTAGGTGTGTACTTATAGATTGTGACACGACTGTTACGCTGCTTCAAACCAGAACATTGTATCTCTTCTCGTTCCGAAGTTATTAGCAACCTTAGAACGCCATAAGACAGAGCTCACATGTAGCGTTAGTCGGAAACTGACTTTCAAAAGTGATTGTTTTTTAGGTGTGTACTTATAGATTGTGACACGACTGTTACGCTGCTTCAAACCAGAACATTGTATCTCTTCTCGTTCCGAAGTTATTAGCAACCTTAGAACGCCATAAGACAGAGCTCACATGTAGCGTTAGGCGGAAACTGACTTTCAAAAGTGATTGTTTTTTAGGTGTGTACTTATAGATTGTGACACGACTGTTACGCTGCTTCAAACCAGAACATTGTATCTCTTCTCGTTCCGAAGTTATTAGCAACCTTAGAACGCCATAAGACAGAGCTCACATGTAGCGTTAGTCGGAAACTGACTTTCAAAAGTGATTGTTTTTTAGGTGTGTACTTATAGATTGTGACACGACTGTTACGCTGCTTCAAACCAGAACATTGTATCTCTTCTCGTTCCGAAGTTATTAGCAACCTTAGAACGCCATAAGACAGAGCTCACATGTAGCGTTAGTCGGAAACTGACTTTCAAAAGTGATTGTTTTTTAGGTGTGTACTTATAGATTGTGACACGACTGTTACGCTGCTTCAAACCAGAACATTGTATCTCTTCTCGTTCCGAAGTTATTAGCAACCTTAGAACGCCATAAGACAGAGCTCACATGTAGCGTTAGTCGGAAACTGACTTTCAAAAGTGATTGTTTTTTAGGTGTGTACTTATAGATTGTGACACGACTGTTACGCTGCTTCAAACCAGAACATTGTATCTCTTCTCGTTCCGAAGTTATTAGCAACCTTAGAACGCCATAAGACAGAGCTCACATGTAGCGTTAGGCGGAAACTGACTTTCAAAAGTGATTGTTTTTTAGGTGTGTACTTATAGATTGTGACACGACTGTTACGCTGCTTCAAACCAGAACATTGTATCTCTTCTCGTTCCGAAGTTATTAGCAACCTTAGAACGCCATAAGACAGAGCTCACATGTAGCGTTAGTCGGAAACTGACTTTCAAAAGTGATTGTTTTTTAGGTGTGTACTTATAGATTGTGACACGACTGTTACGCTGCTTCAAACCAGAACATTGTATCTCTTCTCGTTCCGAAGTTATTAGCAACCTTAGAACGCCATAAGACAGAGCTCACATGTAGCGTTAGTCGGAAACTGACTTTCAAAAGTGATTGTTTTTTAGGTGTGTACTTATAGATTGTGACACGACTGTTACGCTGCTTCAAACCAGAACATTGTATCTCTTCTCGTTCCGAAGTTATTAGCAACCTTAGAACGCCATAAGACAGAGCTCACATGTAGCGTTAGTCGGAAACTGACTATCAAAAGTGATTGTTTTTTAGGTGTGTACTTATAGATTGTGACACGGCTGTTACGCTGCTTCAAACCAGAACATTGTATCTCTTCTCGTTCCGAAGTTATTAGCAACCTTAGAACGCCATAAGACAGAGCTCACATGTAGCGTTAGTCGGAAACTGACTTTCAAAAGTGATTGTTTTTTAGGTGTGTACTTATAGATTGTGACACGACTGTTACGCTGCTTCAAACCAGAACATTGTATCTCTTCTCGTTCCGAAGTTATTAGCAACCTTAGAACGCCATAAGACAGAGCTCACATGTAGCGTTAGTCGGAAACTGACTATCAAAAGTGATTGTTTTTTAGGTGTGTACTTATAGATTGTGACACGACTGTTACGCTGCTTCAAACCAGAACATTGTATCTCTTCTCGTTCCGAAGTTATTAGCAACCTTAGAACGCCATAAGACAGAGCTCACATGTAGCGTTAGTCGGAAACTGACTATCAAAAGTGATT
>JAVIWB010001708.1:0-246911 GCA_031893035.1 Dermolepida albohirtum
TGAAGTATATCTGGAATTTTCTAAAGAATCCAAAAATTTAATGTTTGATAGGGTATTGCATTTAAAATAAGAAAGTTGGTATTGACCACTTTTACATGACACACCCTGTATATAAACTTTTTATTTAAAAAAATACGCAACTAAAAATCCCAATCGACGTGTCCGAGCGTTTTTTCGAACACCCTTCCATTTAATTAACATATTATCGAATTTATTCCATTTGGCTGATACACACTGTATGTATATTATATATGGAAGTGACGCAGGAAAAGTATTGGCATTATACAGTTTAAAGAAGTATTGGTAACTACTTTCTAAAAAAATATTGTTTCGTTCGAAATGTTACGATATGAACTTCAGAACAACCGTTATCATTGCTGTAATCTTCTATACAATAAATATGGCCAAAAAACATGCACACGCACATTTCAAGACAATGCGAATATCATGAGAATGCCTTATTTATAAGAAATCAATCTGTGTAAATAGACAACCATAAAGTTCTAAATCGGAGTAGACAAACCTATTTTTGCCCTTGTTCATTTATTGTTCAGGGCGTTTTATTTGATGTAATTTAATTATTTAGGTATTTTTAGAAATTTATTTCGTCTGATTTTATTTATATACCACTGATTGTTTATTTGAAATATTTGTTTACTACAGACGTTATAATCAAGTTTGAATTTTTATTCATTTTTATGCTTTCTTCGGGAAGTGAAATTAGAAGAAACTATATAATATTCCTGCTTTACAACCGAAACTTGGTTTGTTTAACTGTAAAAATGAAGACATATGTAAGTAATGAAAAAGGGAAAAAAGAGATACATTACGGATCTATATCCATTAGGACTTTACTGTGAATGCAGTATATAATAATGTGATTAAATAATAAATAAAGTATAAACCCAGCAAATTAAATAAAAACAAATAAGAAAAATAATAGCAATTCCCTATATCTAGTCCAGTTTTGAATAGGGGAAAAATGTGCCTATGTGTGCGCAATGAGAAATAATGGCACAAGAAGACACGCATATAATAGTATTATACTACGATGAAGATTTTGTATGGGGCCTTCTTTGCAAAAAATTCTTTCTGATTCTATTAATTGAACCTAAAAAGTCACGCTATATTACGCCTAGAGTGAACGTAAATATGCTACACACTCACTGCCGTATCGACACTTACACTGCATAGACAGAACAAAATTTCCAAAGAGGAGTTGCCAATTCATTAACATGCATCAGGTTCAGAAAAATTGAGCATCCAATACAAGGAAACTGAATCCTTGACACTGGGTAATTTGTTCATCAATATGTTTTATTTTTAGTTCCTCCTCAATTCAATTTATTGAAAGTAGCTTAGTTTTGTTTATGTTCCGTTTTAGACTACGGGCACAAAACCGTGTATTGTGCCGTTTTTGCTCGTGTTACAGAAAAAGAATCGTCTGCAAACATTATAACAAGATTTTCATGTATCATTTACATGTATATAAAATAAATAGTAATGGAACCAGAACCGAGCCTTCAGGAGCATCAAATTTTATTGCACTCTATTCCAATCTTTCATTTTTACAGTATGTTTCTGGACTAACCCATACTGCATTAGGTATGTTTTAGTAGTTAAATAGTGTTTTAGTGTGTTTAAACGTACACTTCGAAAGCTCGATTTTCAAGTTTGGAGCTGAATATTTCATAGTGTACACAATCAAATGCTTATGGCAAATTTGTTAATGGACACACCACTTTCTCTTTGCTTTCTAAGCCTTTAATAATTTCTAGCAATAGCTGAAATCCTGTTCTATTTCGTTCTTAATTTTACCCATCTATTTTAGTTTGTATACACAAAGTTTTGTGGTTGTACGAAATTTTTAATTCGCATGCACACAATATTTTTTTAAAGATTTTTGATATGTTAGATATTACAGAGATAGGTCTATAATTGTCAAAGTTTTTCATGTCCCACTTTCTATATATAGGTTTTATTATTATTTTGTTTAGTTTTTCGAGAATTTTTCCCGTCGGGAATGAATTATTAATAACAAACGTAATTAAAAGGAACAATCACTATACCTACACCAGTGTTTTATAATAATTAATGACAATATTTTATAATTTATCTTGTGACCATATTTTGCGGAACAGTTTTTGTTTTATTATTCTTTGTTACTCTTACCGCCCTCTCGTATTTGTCAGCCTAAGTTTGTAATCAATACTATTGAAGGGTTACAGACCTCTTAATTTTTTTAAAATTTTAATTGCTAGATTTGTATTATTATTGTCCTAATATTTATTTCAAGTTATTCCCATTACTTTGTGATTAATTTCCATAATAATGAGTCGGTATCTTGCTTTTTCTAGCTCCTTTTTTTCTTTTGACATCATGATAATAGAAGCATAAAGGCAATGGCCTAGATGTTTACATTCTCTACCAAGTAATAACTTCGTACCATTAAAGTTTGTCGTCTGTCACGCAGTCAAAAGTTCAATTTGGATGCAGATTGTGCATAATTATTTAAGTAAAGTTATTACTTAGCAATGATTGTTATGGAAAATACTATGCCGATGGATTAATTTATCTACTTACAGTTGGATTGTGTCAGATATGTTAATAAACCACGAACACGTGGAATTTACACTAGCGCTTTACTGCAGGGATGATCTATCTCATTACCCCCCGATTTTAACCGTGAGGTACGTAATTCGTAAACAACTGTATTACATAGTAGCCTAATTTTCTTCTTTGTCCTTTTTTCCTACGTTAACCTTAAGGTACCTATTCTACCTTTGGTTGTATGTTAATTACTTAATGGACCAGATTCTTGACTTTACGAGGATCACGTTTCCATCTGTTAAAGAAGACGCAGCTTAATCTGCTTTACTACGGCCACTTTATTGTCTTAAGATCCAAGCGAAGCCGTCTTGTACCTGTTCCACGTTCAATGGTACCAGGAGTTTGTAATTTAAACAGGGATCCAAGATCTTTCGTAATTATATCATTTAAATATAATAGTTTGCTGTTATAATAGAAATATGGCAATTCTACGATGTACAGCGACGTCTGCAAAATATGATCATAAGATAAATTATAAAATATTGTCATTTATTAAAACACTGGTGTAGCTGTAGTGACTGTTCCTCTCAATTACGTTTGTTATTAATAATTCATTCCAGATGGGAAAAATTCTCGAAAAACTAAACAAAATAATAATAAAACCTATATGTAAAAAGGGGGACATGAGGAACTTTGACAATTATAGACCTATCCCTGTAATATCTAACATATCAAAAATACGATGATCAAGCACAGCAATGAGCTTGTTCTAGTAGAGAATCCACGAATCGCTCTTCCACAAATTCAGTCTTTTTTTCTTTTCTCTTTCCTTCAGCTTGATTTTTGTAGTATTTCTGATTAACGCACCTTCAGACACCCAGTCAGTCATGATAACATCCTCGATGTCGAAAAAAAACGATCAGCATTGCCTTCAATTTCGACCTTCAGAAAACCGTTTGTGTCATTCGAAAACAAGCGCATGTGACATAACATTATCACCAAACACCTCCTTTGACATTTGTAAACATTCTGTAAGCGATTTTTTTAATTTGACAAGAATTTCAGATTAATAATAATTTTATTATACTCAATGACATTAGAATTGTTACACCTAGAAGGAACAATTTCCTGGAATTGTGCTTTTGACAACAGAATGACTATATTGACAGCTTGTTATGATAACAATTGTATCGTTTTATGTTTGACAGTTTTTGCAAAAAAAAAGTTTTTTCTTTTATTGAGTTGTTAAGAAAACGGTTTATCAGAGCTGATAAGTACAAGTTTTTTTTTTCAGTTATTGTGTCTTCGCCTACTTCTGTTAAGCGTAACAAAATGCCTCAAATTCGAAGGCGTCAACAATATCACCATCTTAGTGATTTTGACAGGGGTAGAATTGTTGCTTTTAGAGAAGTCGGTTTGGCCTACCGCGAAATTGCACGCCGTGTTGGTTCCACTGCAATGACGGTAATGCGTGTGTGTAGGGTGTGGACAGAAGAAGGTAGAGGAACACGAAACAGACCAACAGGTCAACCGAGGCGTACCACAGAGCGTCAAGACAGGCACTTCAGACTACTAGCTCTGCGAAACCGTTTTGCTACTACGCGCCAACTCTGTGACCAATGGTTTGGTGTAGAAGGTCGCATTGTCAGTATGCGAACATTATATCGCCGCATTCGAGCTTTTGGACTTGCTTCATACCGTCCACGATTAGTCCTTCCTTTGACTGCAGAACATCGTCGTCAACGTTTGGACTGGTGCAGAGAACGGCAGCATTGGGAAGCAGAATGGCATAATGTCGTATTCAGCGACGAATCGCGATTCTGCCTAGGCATGCATGATGGCCGTCAGAGGGTAAGACGCCGTCGTGGAGAGCGACGTGATATTGGATTTGCTGTTGAGAGCCATGTGCACAGGACTGTTGGAGTAATGGTTTGGGGGGCTATTGCATATGGAAGCCGATCACCTCTTCTGTTTATTCGGGGCAGTATGAAAGCTGCGCGTTATGTTGATGACGTCCTACAAACCACTTTATTGCCTTATCTAGATGACCGTCCACACGTCCTTTTTCAGCAAGACAACGCGCGTCCACATGTTGCTCGTCGTACTATGGACTTTCTACGAGAAGCTGGCGTTAATGTTTTGCCGTGGCTACCCCGTTCACCGGATTTAAATCCCATCGAACATGTGTGGGACATAATGGGGAGAAGACTGACCAATTTGAACCATCCTCCACAAACTCTGGCACAGTTAATCCACCAAGTTCAAGTTGCTTGGAACGAGGTGCCACAAGCAGACATCGACCATCTTATTTTGTCGATGCCTAGACGTGTACAGGAGTGTCTACAGCTACGGGGTCGCCAAACACATTATTGATTTTTTTTCAAATTAATGTTAATAAAATTTCTTGGAAATCTGATCGTTTCATTCTTGACTTAAGCTTATCACATTACCAAAAAATCAC
This sequence comes from Dermolepida albohirtum, assembly GCA_031893035.1. Lineage (NCBI taxonomy): Eukaryota > Metazoa > Arthropoda > Insecta > Coleoptera > Scarabaeidae > Dermolepida > Dermolepida albohirtum. The sequence continues at coordinate 5,012 of JAVIWB010001708.1, forward strand.
GTCCAGGAAACTATTCCCTCTAGGTATAACACTTCTAATGTCATTGAGTATATTTATGAATCATGGATACTGTTTAACGTTTATAAATGCCGATGAGAAAGAGATAATTATAAAGGTAGGCCTGAAAAGTGCATGGAGTGAATATATAGAAAAGAACTTTAGTTCTCAACATAATCTTTCTCCACCTCGTTACTTCTGGACCAGCGATGATCCAAAATCTCTATGCTTAGTTAAAATTCAATACCCTTAAATGAAATGAAATGATGAAAGCCACTGTTCCGCCGCTGCTTAAATTCCAACTTTTATCTATTGTGATAAATCGGCGCACAAAATTAATTTATAGATAATAAAATTTTGTTTCTCTGAATTACTAAAATTATCAATCAATAAACTTAGATCTGAAAAAAACTACTTTTGTGAAGTGGTTTAATCCAGGACGGATTTTTGGAGAAATTGTTGAAATGTAAATCTAATGCACATTACTAAACATAAGTATAATTATATTTCTTCTGTACTATTTTATTTTGTGTCACGAATTGATGACATGTAGTTTCGCACATTCAGCTAATGTTACTATAAATACTTTAGTTAAACGAGCAATAAATTTCTAAATATTTTTTTCACTAGTTCACAATTTTCTTCTTTACTTTATCTGGTTAGATATTAGACTTACTACGTACTTAGCTTAGTTTATTACAAAATACCCAGCTTTTCATTTGTTATTCGGAACGGCAAAAACTCCTTTGTGTACAATCGGCACTATATTGTCTTTCACTGTAGTGAATAAAGAATAAAAATGATTCATTGTTTAATTTTTAAATTTAACTTAACTGACGACGAATCTAATGACTCTGAGTTTATTAATCTTAGCATTTAAACCAATTGACCTCATTTAATAAATTTATGTGACATGAAAACATACATGAACCACAAAATTGCTATAAATTCTGTGGGAAGAGAAATACGCTATTATAAAAAACATATATAAAAAGATCAAATTAATTAAATATATATTGCATAAATATTTAGTTCAAAACAAATGGTATAATATTATTTACTCAGTTATAAATGCTTGTTTTTTTACATTATACTAATAATTTAGATCGGCGCAGCATGTTCGAATCAAAGAAGATGGGGAGAGCTCATCGAAACATTGTGTGGTTTTTAGAATCGCACGGAATATCAGCTGAAAATGGCATTTGGCATTACACTACGCAAAAAAATTATTCAACAAATTAAACCTTGTTTTAGTAAATAAAGAAATGAGGCAAAAAGTTCTTAGGCACGTTAAGAGCGTATAATTTATGCAAGCCAACTAACTAGTATAACTAGGACTAGTAGAACTGATATATTGGGTCTGGGAAAAAGTTCGTGGCGTTTTTTCAGTAAAATTCAACTGGTCCCCGCATGGCGCGTGGACGAATTCATTTAAACCGAATATGCTCCATTATTATCGACAATGTTTCGCCATTTTTTTGGTAGATCCATGATCCCATCGGTGAAAAACTTCTGTGGTTTCTGGTCGAAAAACTGAATCAAGTAGTTTTCACAGGCTTCTTTTGAAACCAACTTAATTCCATTGAGAGAGTTCTGCAGAGATCGAAACAGATGATAGTCAGAGGGTGCTATATCCGGACTGTAAGGTGGGTGCATCAAAACTTCCCAACCAAACTCTCTCAATTTTTGACGGGTCATCAAAGAAGTGTGTGGTCGGGCGTTGTCATGATGGAAGACAACACCTTTCCTATTAATCAATTCGGGCCGTTTTCTTTCAATCGCCTGGCGTAATCTCTCTAGTTGTGCACAGTAGAGTTGAGAATCAATCGTCTGACCAGTTGGAAGTAGCTCGTAGTGGACGATTCCCCTCCAGTCCCACTATACACACAGCATCACTTTTTTTGGCGTCAATGTTGGCTTAGCGAACGCTTGTGACGGCTCACCATCCTTTATCCACGATCTTTTACGCTTCCGATTATCGTACGTAATCCATTTTTCATCTCCGGTTATTAAACGTTTCAGAAACGGCTCGATTTCATTCCGTTTCAGCAGCGCATCGCAGATGTTAATTCGGTCCATCATGTTTTTCACGCTCAACTCATGAGGAACCCATACGTCAAGCTTTTTTTTGTAACCAGCTTTGTGTAAATGGTTCAAAACAGTTTTGTGGTCAATGCCTAGCTCCATGCCAATATCGACACTGCTGATATGCTTATTTTGTTGGACTTTTTCAAGAATTTCATCAGATTTTTCAGTGATTGGACGACCGGAGCGTGACTCATCTTTCACATTGAAATTTCCAGAACGAAAGCGAGCGAACCATTTCCGCGCAACAGATTTCGATAAAGTACCTTCACCGTACACAGCACAAATTTTATCACAAGCCTGCGCAGCGTTCTTCCCCTTATCATAATAATATTGCAGAATATAGCGAAATTTCTCATTATTCTTCTCCATTTTCAAGTGCGAATAACTTTGCAACCACTGCACCGATTACAATGTTTCTACGCTCAAACTAACGTTCGGAAGGTCATCTAAAAAACGAGCCGTCGGTGGTGTCGCTGTGACTTGTTGTTCTTTAGTTATCGGCAACCAATGCCATCTATCGGGAAAAACGCCACGAACTTTTTCCCAGACCCAATATATTTGGTAATATATTGTTCCTTAACATTAAATCGATCTAAATTTGAAACACCAAGAATTACAAAATAGATATTTACAAATCAAGATTTAGATATAATTAAACAAGAACTTTCCGAACCTAATTTTTAACATAGACGTAGGCTATTGTTAGAGGTATGGCAATTAAATAACGAGACCTTCCATCGCGCATCGGGAGAAGCTGTAATCGGAATGTCATTGACTTTGATACTTTCCAAGCAATAACCAGTAGTTTCGTCTCTGTCTGCTGTAGTTTACTTTCGAGCTTTAATTGTAAAGGACAATGTTACTTAGTAGTGCTGTGATAATGGTTGGCATAAAAATCAAGCAGTGAATTAATCTGAAATTCTTGTCAAATTAAAAAAATCGCTTACAGAATGTTTACAAATGTCAAAGGAGGTGTTTGGTGATAATGTTATGTCACATGCGCTTGTTTTTGAATGGCACAAACGGTATTCTGAAGGTCGAAATTGAAGGCAATGCTGATCATCTTTTTCGATATCATGGGTGTTATCATGACTGACTGGGTGCCTGAAGGTTAAACCGTTAATTAGGAATACTACAAGGAAGTCCTAATCAAGCTGAGGGAAAGAGAAAAGAAGAAAAGACTGGATTTGTAGAAGAACGATTCGTGGATTCTCTACTAGAACAAGCTCATTGCTGTGCTTGATCATCGTATTTTTGATATGTTAGATATTACAGGGATAGGTCTATAATTGTCAAAGTTCCTCATGTCCTCCTTTTTACATATAGGTTTTATTATTATTTTGTTTAGTTTTTCGAGAATTTTTCCCATCTGGAATGAATTATTAATAACAAACGTAATTGAGAGGAACAGTCACTACAGCTACACCTGTGTTTTAATAAATGACAATATTTTATAATTTATCTTATGATCATATTTTGCAGACGTCGCTGTACCTCGTAGAATTGCCATATTTCTATTATAACAGCAAACTATTATATTTAAATGATATAATTACGAAAGATCTTGGATCCCTGTTTAAATTACAAACTCCTGGTACCATTGAACGTGGAACAGGTACAAGACGGCTTCGCTTGAATCTTAAGACAATAAAGTGGCCGGAGTAAAGCAGATTAAGCTGCGTCTTCTTTAACAGATGGAAACGTGATCCTCGTAAAGTCAAGAATCTGGTCCATTAAGTAATTAACATACAACCAAAGGTAGAATAGGTACCTGAAAGTTAACGTAGGAAAAAAAGGACAAAGAAGAAAATTAGGCTACTATGTAATACAGTTGTTTACGAATTACGTACCTCACGGTTAAAATCGAGGGGTAATGAGATAGATCATCCCTGCAGTAAAGCGCTAGTGTAAATTCCGCGTGTTCGCGGTTTATTAACATATCTGACACAATCCAACTGTAAGTAGATAAATTAATCCATCGGCATAGTATTTTCCATAACAATCATTGCTAAGTAATAACTTTACTTGAATAATTATGCACAATCTGCATCCAAATTGAACTTTTGACTGCGTGACAGACGACAAACTTTAATGGTACGAAGTTATTACTTGGTAGAGAATGTAAGCATCTAGGCCATTGCCCTTATGCTTCTATTATCATGATGTCAAAAGAAAAAAGGAGCTAGAAAAAGCAAGATACCGACTCATTATTATGGAAATTAATCACAAAGTAATGGGAATAACTTGAAATAAATATTAGGACAATAATAAGAGTTTTTCTGACCATTCATCATCTAATTATAAATATTTGTTGAAGAAATAACAAGATCACTAATTTGCATTCCTCTTACTAAAGAGTCTAAACGAGCCCGTAAAATTGCGGACAAATAAGCATATAAATTGTAATCATAATGAATGTGAACCCGACAGACGCAATAACCCACAATTTAGGTGTAAAAGGCTACAAGACGAGGATAATGATATATGTAAGTCGGCTCAAGCAATAAAAATAATATTTCTAAATACATTTTGAAGACAGTACAAAAAACATAATGCGTCCTAAGAAATATTTCAATTTTACTGTAAAATTGAACATTTTTATATTTTTACTACACTAAAAATGGAACATTGTATACTCTATCCTAACAAGATCACATTAAAACTTTTACAAACAAGTTCAAATATAATGTTGGTATATTTGATATAGGCTGTGATTGATTAACTTAATCACATTAAGGTTGATATATAACCCCTTTCCACAAAATTTTTTGTTTTCTGTATACTTATTTCGACAACAAAGTTGTCATCATTAGCAGATAATTAAACAGTGTCGGGCTTGGAAACCACAGCAAAATCCGCACGAAACAAATTTCGTACACGAAATATAAAAAATGAGTTGAAATAATTTTAACGTTAAAAACCAACAGCGAAGAACGAAAGAATTTTTAAAATCAAACGAAAACATCCATGATTCGAACAATGTGTTTAAATGTTTGGAATGTGGACGGTGGCTGCACGAGTGTTGTACTGAAAACAGAAACTGTAATATCGTTTTTATTTATGTAGGTAAGGTAGAATTCATCAAAGATTGCCGACGTGGTACAGATTCTTAACTAAACTCTCCTATTTGACTTACACTTAATAATTGTGTCTGTCAAAATACAAATGTATGAAGTTTGTCTTCTAAATCTACGTAACACATTCAAAATGATATAATTACGTTCCTGTGATACAATGAAACAAAATGCTGATCAATTATCTCACGTTATAATTCTTTCAGGAAATATTATAGTCGAATTATAGTTATTCCAATGTATATAATCGTATCAACATACATATATAATCGTGTAATTAAAAATGAAAATACGGAAAAAGAATATGAGATGTGGATTCATAAAAATGAAAAATCAATGAAATTATATGCAGATGTAGTAGTAGTGTTAGTAAATTACAAACAAGAAGTTGTTTGTAATTTAAAGATATGGGTATTAATAGAAGGTGACTGTTATACTGTTTGAAATTACATTCAAATATATACAGTCGGTAGCAGGAAAAACGGAACTTTCTAAAAATAGTAATTCTTAGTGGCACCGTCTATTAAAAAAAATATGAGTCGGTATGGTAGATCTTTCATCAATGTTATGTCAAAATATCATGGCATTTGCATCATTAAAAGCATAAAAAGCTCGGTAAATCGTTTACTGAAACATTTAATTTGATGAAACAGGTGTAGGTGTGCGTGTTTATCACGTACGAGTGTGTATGAGTGGTATAAACGATTTAAAGACGGTCGTACGGACATAAATGACGACGAATATTCTGGTGCAAAAAAATCTGTGGTTACGGAAAGTAACATCGAACTTGTGCGTGAATGTATCAGAAATGAGCCGAAATCCTCATTGCGATACGTGGGAATGCAATTAAATAGTTCCAAAGATTCAATTCATCGCATTTTGACACAGTATTTGGGAGTGAAAAAGATTTGTGCAAGGTTAGTACCACACAAGCTAACTGATGATCAAAAATTGCTCTGAATTCAACATTATATGGGCTTGATTGAAGACTCAAAAAAGGAAGAAAACTTCAGGTATTCTATTGTAACCAGCGATGAAACGTGGTGTTTCACTGTGATCCAGAGACCAAGTGTCAAAGCTCTGAATGGAAGCATGCAAGCGAAGAAAGACCGAAAAAAAGCCGTTTGGAGAAGTCAAAAATGAAGACGATATTGATTTGTTTTTATGATTCGAATGCACAAAGAGTTTGTACCAACTACTCAAACAGTCAATGCTGTAAAATTCATTCGACATGTTAATTGACCGTGCAAAACGTTGTATTGAAGCCGAAGGCGACAACTTTGAATAAAATAAATGAATTTTACCAAAATAGTAAACTTTTGTGTTTATTTTAAAAAAGTTCGGCTTTCTCTGCGACAAACTGTATATGTAGTTCTTGGGTAAATAAAAGATGAAACTGTTTCTTAACCATATCTGAACATTTTTTTAATTATAGAAATACTAGAACGAAAACTAAATAATTTGTTTCACTTAATTATATTATTTACGACCAACAATGCTTTGAATTTACAAATTGGCATTTTATACAATTTGCACGTTATATGAAAAGAAAACTTTAATTTAAAAGTTAATAGTTTATTTTAATAGTTTTTAAACTTTCAGAAAATACGATGTATATACAGTGAATAACTCCTGCATAACATGGTGTTTCAGGCAAATAAACGCAAGAAATGAGTGCTTTGTTTTTGAAATCGCTTAAAATTTTAAAATCATAATTAAAAGTGGTTTATTTTGAAGATATTATCCCCTTAAATGGAATTTTTATAGTTTTCAGTTTATGGAATAGTTGCAATTTACCTGGACATATATGCAATTTTATAATGTCTCATAATACCAAATTACTAATTACTTATAGCCGCAGTTTTCTTTCTAAATATTTACTTAACTTTATACTTGGTATTAAACGTTTCTATAAATAGTTTTACATAAGAAGAAGAAATAATGGATGGACAACTGCATACGTTTTATCTTAACATGCAATACACAAGTATGCGGTTAGATCGAACTAACATCGTGTGCCCGTACTCTCTTGATTCCTCTCATTTTTGCTACTATCTAACAAATTCAACCACTCCACAGTTTTTATACTTTTAGTAATGGGTTTAACCTGAATTTCTGGGACGTAAACAACGCGTTAGATATGTCTCGGTTAAATATACAATAATCCACGTCTTGTTATTCGGTGAATAAATAACGTTTGTCTAAAAACAAAACTATTGTTTAGTAATAATCCCTCATTATGATAGGATGAATTATGATATTATATATATGTAAGTATAATATGGTGAATTATCATGATTTATAATATTAGTTTTACTGCAATCATTGTGAGAATTAACCTACGAAAGTAAGTGAACCATTCCAGTTTATATGTATATTATATGTTGTGTGCTTTGCATAATGTCCACAAATCGCGAGAAAGAATAAATTACTTTATTAGTATCAATTTATGGCAAGCTAAATATATTTGTGGCATGGCATTCCAGAAAGGTAAAAAAAAAACAACTATCAAATGATAATAAATCTAAAGCGAAAGGATAGCTTATTATCAACGAATAGTAAACCAACATACATACATTGCCGTTCAAAAATAAGTGAGAAATCAATTAAGTTTTCCTCTACATAAAACAATGATTGAATATAAGAGTTCTGGTGATAGCCAGTCACGATCTCAAATTACGGCAAAATAAAATAAAAAAGTTTCAGACCGGGCTAAGTTATAATATTTCAAGGGTGGAATATTTTAGTAACAATTTTATAGTATTATAACATATAGCGAAAGTATGATAATACAATTCAATTTTATAAACTCTTCGAAAAAAATATTAATGCGAGTAAGCCTTCATAAAATATTTTTCATTAGATGCGAGGTATTTTTATATCATTTATGTGTATATGCTCATATAGTGATCGTTAAAAAAGAGTCGTTAGGATTCACTATTTACTATTCTAAAACTGTATTATTTATTGTACTTTATAAAAGTGTATATGTACAATAGGATCTGCATTTGCGTCGGAGTTACGTTCAAGTGCATATCTAAATAAAGTAAATCATCATATTTCCCCCATGTCATCCACATTTATTGAATATGTGTCTTAAACATCATGAACATTATCGCATACTAATGAATAATATTGCACTAAAAAGAAATTATCGCAAAAGTGTCAGATTCAATTTTCAAAAACAAGAACCAAAGTTCCAACCGTCAACGTTAGACGATGAAAAAGACGAGTATTGAATTATACCAACGCGAACTAATCAGATTCAGCGTACTATGTTTCTGTTTCAAATCGAGTCAGTATAAATTAAAACCCTAATGTACAGTCAATCATGAAAATTTTCATATACCCATGGATGTTGAAAATCGTCAAATTTAAACATTCGAGGATAGAACATATTTTTTTCGATTTTGTAACGTTAAAATATTAATAACAGTATGAATAGTATTACTATTTAAAAGTATGAGAAAATTTGATAGTTAATTTCTAAAATTCAACAAAAAATGTTTGTTGCTAATCTTTTAGGAATAATTTCAAACTTTTCTTCAATGATTTCTTATTGTGGTAGTTTATAATTTTTCTTTCGAGATATTCGCTTGCATTTCAGGAATGGTATGTTTTGTATTTTGATTCTGATGGAAGATCTATTTTCTAACAATAGTTTGCTTACCTTTCTATGTAAATATTGTTACTAGATATCTGAATCACCTCCATAGATTCCTACACCATCACTGATCTGTTTTATGCTTTATAATAGATAATTATTAATATTGGTAATGAAAGACTTTTCACGTGGTACCCTTTTTTGGTAGTTTGATAGAGCGTGGATATAATAGTATCTCATGGTCTGCTAATGAATATGAATTATTGTTATTATTATTATTATTATTATTAGTGTCGAATTCGATATGTACGGCTATGCACTTAATCCATGGGTTAAAACTTACTACGCAAGTCTTACTTAGAACCTTTAGAAGCCCATTTCTCGAAGAAGATTCGATAGTTCCGGATATTTTGATTTTTTTTAAATTGTAGAACGCGTTTTATCGATAAATTTGGCTACTTATCCCAAGGTCTGATTTTCTTTTATTACACTCTGCAAAACAAAAATGTACTTGTCGCAAGGATTTCTTTTCTTTGTATAGTTTTATTATTAACTCAAGCGTATTACGAGATGTGTGTTTAATTCTGCGACTTATCTTTGTACATGTATCGAAAATTTATTTTTCATAAATATTTCATAATATGAGAGTGTTACCAAATTTGCAGCAAATTTAAGTCTTACAAGTACTTCGTAGAATAAAGTGTAGGAAAACTTTTGAGACCTTCGATTTTAGAAAATTTGCCATATTTCTTGTAATTTAAAAAAATGACAATTTCCCTATTATTAGTTTTTTAATGTTGTTAAATGAAAATAAATATGCTCTATCACCATGTACATATTTCATGATTTTGAACATTTATGGGGTGTACAAAAAATTTGGTTACTGAATGTAAATAGAGAATTAAACAATGTTATAGCAAATATTGTTAAATTAAAGATATTAACAAGTTTTAGAGGAATTAAAATTAAACGTATTTAGAATATTATGTAAGTCGAAGAATTAAATAGTTAAAGGTTATGTAACATAAGAAAGTATTACTATAATCAGTGATAATTTAGTAAATATATTTTCATTTTATAGTAAACCTAATTTGGTACGTAGACTTCCGCGGTCGTGGTCCATGCTATCTGCTTCTGGGTTTCCGGGCTGGAACCGCGTCACTAGTATATCTGCCGACGTTTCGTACCCATTTGTATGGGACATCTTCAGGGCTGAACTACTGCACTGAAACAGTTTCAGTGCAGTAGTTCAGCCCTGAAGATGTCCCATACAAATGGGTACGAAACGTCGGCAGATATACTAGTGACGCGGTTCCAGCCCGGAAACCCAGAAGCAGATAGTAAACCTAATTTTTACAAAAATAAAGGGCACGTGATGTCTTCTTCTAATACATATAAAATACACGGACAATCTCATATATCAGTATATTTACAATAACAATTTTCAAAATGTGTGTTTTATTTATACAGATTTACATAACTTGTAAATTGTAATTACGGATAATTTGTATTTGTAAGAAATGATAAAAAAATTAATAAATATTAATGCAATTTATATCTTCATATAGGTATATAACAGTAACCTTTTTTGTTGGTTTTACACTCTATGACGACACAATTATTAGTTTTGATAGCTGGTCACATTTTTTGCTCAGTTGCCCTTATATAAAAGATAAATTTTATTAAATTAATAACTTTATTTACAAGCAATTTAGTAAGAAGTAGTGTATTTGTTTATGTTTTGCATCCTTAACAATGAAAACATAAAATTTTAGTATTGGTATTGAATACGAGAGATTTAATAACAGTTGCGTAATTATTTGCAAGCATTTATAAAGCGCAACTGATAGTTAACAATAATCGTGCGCTTAAAAATTTGATGTATTAACGATATTTTTGAAAAGAATTAATTTATTAAAACTAGTAATATTTTAATATTGTTATAAGCAGAAAAATATTCTGTTTATTATAAATAAAGAAAGACATTACATTTAAAGAAATACAAGTTGTGTTCGGTGTAATTTCACGAAAAATAATATACAAGTTTAATTGTTATTAGCATGTGCTTATTTTGATATAATATAAATTTGCCTTGACAGAATTTTTATTTTATTTGGCCACAATTTAAAGTTGTCGCTATAAATAATCGGACCAGTATATATATTTTTGAGGTTTATAAACATTTCATGGGTATGTTAAGTGCGTATCAGATTATTGACATAAAATCGCACTTAATCATTTCTACTGTAATTTGAATTATGAAAATGCTTGAAGAAAAGGTTAATCCAGAAAATAACAAAAGAAAATTATGTATTAGATACATTGGATTGAATGAATGTATATATATATATATATATATATATATATATATATATATATATATATATATATATATATTATATATATATATATATATATATATTTAATATTCTTATGATAATGAAGATGTTATTAATTTCAATAGACTTTGTCAAAATATTTTTTCCTTACACTCTTTCCTTTCGCAATTTCGCAATATAGTGCGAGATTTGTGATGAGACGACAAATTTGTAATGTGAACGAGTCAGAGAATCTTTGTACGTGTATGTATGTCCGAGATTAACATCTACTTCGTTCAAGTATTTATTTGTTCATATTTTTTTGATGACATAAGATGAGTAGCAACAAAATATGATTTCTAATGTAATATGAAACAAACTTGAAACTAGTGAGGCGGCTTGTAACGTAAATAGAATTTATAATTAAGCTCTATGTATAGCAATTCAAGGAAATTAAATAGATGGGGCTATAATTAGGAATCATTGTATTGGTTCTGAGAAGCGGAAAATAAAAAGTAGGAGGACGTATAAAAAAACTACGATATTAAAAAATTAAACAATGATAAGCGTATAGGACGATCAATCTCATTATCAGACTGTAAGAAAAATTAAGGTTACTAGAAAAGCGACTAAGGTAATGTTGAATTATTAAAACTTCACGCCATTAGTAGTTTCTTGCTATAAAAGGAAACCAGAAGTAGAAAAATCGTTGATGAGCAAAGACAACATTGAGTTGAATATTGAATAAAACAATAATACGTAAAGATAACATTCCAAAGTAAAAAGAAATTATTAAAAAAGTGTGTAAAGTATTCCATGGCTTTGTTACTAACCCCTTTTTGTCGTAAGAGAGGAAGCAATATTAATTAATCCTCCTCAACATTAAAGGAAGAACACCGGGAGAGCTACAGACCACCTCCGAGACGAGAAACGATTTAAAAATCGCACCGCTTCAAGACGGTTCAAACCATCGGAAGTCAAGTGCTACGTTATTTTTACTTTAGGTTGTTGTAAAACTCCATGATCAACACTCAAACATGTTTCGAGATTTATTATTTTTTTTCTATGGCGTTCGTAAGTATAAGCCTACCATATTTTGGACTGGTGAAATAAAATATGTCTATAGGAATAGCACAAAGTTATATCAATACACAAGAGTGTGAGAAAAAGAAAAGAAACGCCACTGCCAACATGAATATAAAATAATGAGCAAAAAGGCAATAAAAAGCAAGATATTAGAAACGAGTATGTAAAAAGGAGTGAAATAAAGGAAGAGGATATAGAAGAATCCATAGATGAGGAATGCAATGAAATTATTCAAAATTTAAGATAAACAAAAGTAATAGAGCCGGATAATAAATATGGTGAAATAAACAATGGAGATATGATGGAATGGAACTTGTTACACTGCTTCACCAGCACGGGTTCTTAATTGGTTGATACTAAGAAAATAATTTGAATGTAATAATGCAACATATATTGAAATCATACAAAAACTTCACATTACCCGACAATATTTAAGTGTTACAGTCAAATAGCACAAGTACATCAAACAATAGTTCGTTCCCCCATATATTACATCTTGAAGTATTAACGATTGTCTCAGTGATACAAAAAAGGGAACTACTACCTGCATATTATCAACTTTATGTATTACTTGCTCTGTGATACGTAAAAAGAATGAAGAAGCTGACAGAACGAAATAAACGAATAAGGTAAAGTAAAATACATGAAAAACTCTAAAAGAACACATTTCAATCAGAAAATTTATATGCAAATGACGCTAATAAAAGACATACCTTCGTTGGTGGGCGGGTTTCTAAGATCATTTTCAAGCATGAACATTACTCTAAGATCGCCAACGGCCGGATGATTAAATTCATTCAAAAGATCCCTAGCAGAAGAGTCCGAATTCGGCGGGTAGATTACACGAATACCCAGCTTGGAAGTTCTGTACTTAATGAAGTAGACAGAGAATAACCACGCAACCTGCAGCTCATCTACCGATGCAAACGAGAGCGAGACAGATATCTAGTATGATTCACTGCGTCGTACATACAGACATAGTAGAAACTCCACGCATGATAAGACTTGCTTTTTGCGGCTTACAGAAAAGGGTTTATTGAATCGAACGAGAAATTAACATAAGATACGCATAAACTACACGTAGTATTTGCGATGAAATAAACGAATATATGAGAATATACTAATGCGATATTCGATGAAACTAAATCGAAATAAAACATTGCACAAATACATAAATAACCAAATACACAGACTATACAAGGTTTATGAAAACTGGAATAAAATAAATATACATGGCAAAATTTAGCCATAACAAACTATATTTGAAGAATGGAGATACAGAATTCCCATACCTATCCAAACAAAAAGGCAATTTTATGTGAAAACTATAGAAGACACAATGCTAGTAAAATTTAAAAAAGTACACAGAAGAATAGGGGAGTATCAGAATTGATTCAAATAGGGCAGATTGACAATGGATGTAATACATGAAATAAAATCAATTCCAGAAAAATGTTACGAATAAGATATAGAAACGAAGGTAATATTTTTATATTTTATGCAAGTATTTGATACGCTAAAACAAAGTGCAAAGTTACAAAAAATATGAATATACCAGAAAAACTTACATGTAAACATTAATGACTCTGAAAAACATGAAATCTCAATACCTACAAACCCTGAATTAGCGACAAAAAAAAGAAATAAATAAAAAAGTACGGCAAGATGGATTAACGGCGATACAATTTAATATAGAAACGGAAGAGTAATAGTTTAAAATAAAAGGAACAATAGAAAAAAGAGAGTAGCAATCATTAGTAAAGAAGCACAAAAAAGAGGGTTAGAAACAAATCAAGAATAATCTTAGTATATGCAAATTAACCAGAACAGAAAGAAGAAATACAATAATAAATATAAGAAATGATAGAAAATAGATCACGAGATATAATTATCCAGATATTATCTTCTTGTCTATTTTTCTTATATTTATTATTGTACAACACACTATCAATACAAATAGATAATAAACAGCAAACATGTAACTAAGAAAACTATATTCTATTTATAATAATAATTGTTTATTTTAAGGTAATTTTAAGCTTGATCACTAAGGTTGCTATATAACCCCTTTCCACATTAATTTTCGTAATTCTGTATACGTATTTCGACAACTAAGTTTTCATCAGCAGCAGATAAATTAAGCAGTGTTGCACATGGAGGACTACGGCAGTAAATATCCGTGCGAAACAATTAATCCCGCACACGATCCGCACCGATAAAAGAGTTTCGCACGAGTATTTATTGCCGTAGTTCTCCAGGTGCAACACTGCTTAATTTATCTGCTGATGATGACAACTTAGTTGTAGAAATACGTATACAGAATTACGAAAATTAATGCGGAAAGGGGTTATATAGCAACCTTAGTGATCAAATTAATCAACCACAGACTAAATCAAAATCACCTTAATTTTAAGCATTTTAAAAAAGCTGTATACAGAATATACATATTATAATTAAAAGAAAAAACACAAAACTAATATTCATTTTGAGATGATAGACGGACACGGCTTCATAATCTTTAGCAATTTGATATGAATAAAATTATTGATACAATGCTGTTCAATGCGACGATGACATCAGAGTGCCTAAACGTTACACTTAAAGTATGCGTATCAGTTCGAAATGAGATTTTATTGTATAAGTTACGCGGGCTGCCCGTATACAACGTTTCTATAAAACTGATGGCCTAGTTTGTCCATCTTTCATATTTAACCATATCAACTCAATCAATTTGTGTGCGCTGCAGTCAAATTTTCTTATACCAAAAATTAATCTGAGATATGACTTCCGAATTCTCTGATTGCGCTTTATACTTCTTTCTTTGTTTTACTTCAACAAATTTCATACATTTGCAGGAAAGTATTCTCACCAATTAATTTGTCCAATAAATCCCAGCCGATAGTAATTTAATGTTACTTTAATTTTAACTACATAATTAGGTTAAGTTATCGATTTAAATAAGCTAGTACTTTTCGACTAATTTATTTTCTGATATTCTTACCCCTTTTTTTTAATTATTTACACACTATGTGACAAAAAGCGAATCATCCAATAAAAGTATATAGTTTTAAATAAAATTTGGAACAAATGTTTATTATGTTGAGAATAACAAACAATTAACGTTTCATTGAAAAATTCGTATACTTTATAGAGAAAATTTATTAATGAGCTGCGTCTTTACGTAAATGGATACATTCTGCAATATGCCTGCGCAGAATTCTAATAAGATGTTCTATTGAATCCTGTGGAAACTCATTTCAAGAAACTTGTAGGACATCATGTAGTTTTTATAAGTTCATTGGAGGATTAAGAAGTATGCCAATCCTTCGATCTATCATATTCCAGACATGTTATATGGGCGATAGGTCTAGCGACCACGCAGACTACTTTAAAATACGAGTATAGTATCTTACGGGAATCGTAATATAACATAACAACATGAGGACGGGCATAGTCTTGCTGGAATGTAGCATTATTTATCTCATCGAATATATGGTAAAGTACATGGTTGCAGGATTTCATAAATGTATCTTTCGGCATTTAAATAGCCTTGAAGGAATATTAAAGAAGTCCTTCTTTATACTCTGCCCTAAACCATCAATCTTCTAGTAAATGCAATCTCGTATTCTAATGAAAAAATTAAGAAACAACATTTCTCCTTTTCTATGCTTAACCTGTCTATAACGATCATGCGTCCACAAAAAGAACCATATTCGTCTGAAAAACGCTATTGTTCTACTCTTTATTCTAACCTACCCGTACATTACACCATTTTAATCTAAGAAAACGGTGACTATTAGTAAGAAGCAGTATTAGTCTTGGATTCTATGGAACACGTTGTTATTCTATGACATATGTCCTGTTCCTTTGAAGTCATTTACATGCTCAAAGGTAGATTTACGAAGTTCTCGAACTATCCGCACCATATATCCAAGGACTAAATAACTCCACATTCCAGTAAGAGAATGTCCTTCTTTGTGTTGCAGATGTTACATTACGATATCGACAAGACGCCAACATCAATGCTCTCAATTAGCCTATCCGATTATCAAATTTATCGTCCGCAGAACATATCTGAGATATAATAGGTCGAATGTTTGTATATCTTCTATTTCTCCAACGACTTACAACAATTACATGATGCCCTACAAATTGCTTTGAACGAACTTCCACAAGAGTCTGTAAAACATTTTATTAGAAGCATGCTCGGACGAATAGCAGAAAATATTCGTTTACATAGAGCGACAACTCATATTAAAATTTTCCCATAAAATAATTTTACAATGAAACTTTAATCATTTACTTTTATCAACAGAGTAAACATTTGTATAGAATTTGGTTTAAAAATATATACATTACTGATTGATTCGTTTGTTATGTAGTATATATACATGAAAATATCATATATAAATATTTTCATCAACAAATTATCTAAATTTAACATCTTTTCGAATCACAATATTGTCAAATATGAACTTCAATGGAAGATGTCAATTTACAATATTTATTAAAAATTTTAATTTTAATTCGTCTTTGAAGTACCGGTTTAATTCATACTGCAATCATTTAATGACCCATCGGTAATCTCTCGTGACTTGAACTGCATGTATATTTTATTGAAGTATGATTTAACAAGTTCTCTAAATTTTTTCGTTCCCGCTTTCAATTTCTTTATCACAACTACTGTTTTATCTGTGTTAGTTACTATTATCGATACTGGCACCATTGTTTAAATATGATAATAGAGAGAAAAAAGAATCATTTTTAATAAAAATTGGAACAATATAAGTATAACGTAAATTTTGTTCACTACATACATATGTATGGTATAGTGGACATGAAAATATTTAAATATTTCCTGCCTCATAATAATCATTGCTGACCTTTCCTTTGTATTTATAGTCACTCAGAGAAAGTTAATATCACCGCGTTTTAAGTCGATTACGTAACTATAACAAAAACCTGCTACAGAGAAGAATACGTTCACTAACATCAGCGGATGCATACAATCGTATTAATATTTGTACTTACCAGAGTGCATTGTTTAAAGATTCTACTTCTTTCGGTGATAATATGCTATGATGATAAGATACTGAGCAATGATTTTGGTCTCCCTCTGAGTGCAAGTTGATCTTTACATCACGTAATTCTGCCATTCTACGTTAAAGACACAGTGTTATTCTGGACATTGAGGAACCGACACCCCCTGCCTTATCTTCCTTCTTCTTGCATTTAGCGAACCTGCAAAGAAAAAATGACCCTAGTAAATAGATACCCAAGTTAATTACTAAAGTAAATTACGGCACAATACGTCGATACACATAGCACTTCGATTGGGGTATAGTCCAACAATAATATTGAAACAAATGCGCTCGACTCATTCAGTATATTTGATAAGAAAACATTAATAGGTATATCTAATCGACATTAGTAGTATAGGAATGAAGGTTGTGTTAAATATCAAAGAAGGAAATTAATACTCATCAGTTACACAAACACGTGTTGATATCTTTACGAAACAATTGCTTTACCAGTGATATAAACTTTATAGAAAAGAAGGTTGCGATCTTTTCTTTTTATTTCTATCTTTTCTAATTATTAGAAGACAGATAACGATCTAGTTACGCATGGTATTATCATCAAAGATAAAAAAGTCAAGTTTTATTTTCCAAATATTATCGCTAAGGATATGTATATATCTTTTTGATTTAGTTGTTTTAATACATTGTTGATAAGTGATCTATTGTCACTGATACCTCAATTTATATGTCAGAAAAGTACACATCCACATACATTGCACAATAAAAAACTCTTTAAATTATATTATTTATTATAGAAGGTATTATAATTTCAAATTAATATGGTTTATATAAACATATGGTTATGTAATCTAACAAGATATGGAAACAATGGCGAAAGACTAAATTTTAAATGTCAAATGAGTAATGTCAACCTTCTCTGTATTTTGACGAGTTGGTGACGAAATTAAAAGATTTTTTAGTTTTGGTAGCAATTTGGATAGTGAAAAATGAGTGGCTTAAAAAATATATAAGTATTGCAAGAAAGAAATGTCCCGCAAATTATCCATGAACAAATGATTGTTGTATAACGAGAATGATTGATCGCATTATCATGTCAATTCTGGTCGAAACTATTTCATTGGTGTCAAGAAGTTATTAATGAGGATTCAAAACCTGATAGACGTTTCGAGACAAGAACTCATAAAATGAAGGGTTTGGTGTCTGATCGTTGAATTAAAGTTTCGGTTTTGTAAGGGAAGTTCAGGTATCAGGCAGAGAGAATTAGTGATGAACGAAATGTCGGTGAGATAGATTCTTAATTTCCTCACACTAGAAGTGAAACTTGTTAGGTGAGAAGTTTGTCAAAAAAATTTTGATGCATGGAAACATATTGCGACTTTTTTCGAAAATTATCACTGACGAAGAGATCTGTGTATATCAGTGGGACCTTTCAACGAAACAAAAGTCAATGCGCAAAATTGCACTACATACAATTAATTACTGGCGATGTTTATAAAGAGACTTTTTTCTACAGAATAATTTGTATACTTTTGTTTGTTTTAAACATTTAATGAATAAAAAAAATTGCACGATTGAATTTTTTAGTAACGTGTTTTATACAATCATATATGTTACTCTGCCATGCTTTAAAAGTTCAAAAACAAGATGAAAAGCAGTTGATAAACTGCAAAAAACTATCTACCAGTATATGTTACCCAGATATGTCTTCTCAAGATGCATCTGCTAGCCTGTCCAGACGGAGACGTTCATGTCGGTTGCTCTCAGTAATTGGAAAATAAAATAAAGCGCACCACCTTGTTTAATAAACGTGCGGCACCTTGCATATAAATAGGTAGAGGCGAGTACCAAGGAATCTTGTACTTGGCTGTCAGTCACTTTGTATATAGCAATAATTCGATGACAAATTAAAATTTAAGAAAAACACGAAGTAAACGCAATTACGCTTTTAATCAATAAAGAACCACGTACGTATACGAAATATTTTTATTAAATCAAAAAAAGTACGTGCTACTAGAGAAGAGCTAAAATTTACTGATACACTTGACTATAAAAAACAAAATTAAATTATCTTTCCGAACTAGGCCTAGTTTCGTTCACGTCAAATATATTTACATGTAATAAAACAACTTTCTACAATTGCATATTACGTAGACTATTCTACATCAAAAATATAATCTAGTTTCATACAGCAAAAAAAGACAATATATATAATTTGAATTTTATTAGATTAAACAGAAAAGAAAATCTTGACTAATTTCTAATTTATTTAATGAACGAGTGTTTATTATCCAATTAATACCATGCATATATTTAAATAAACCTATCGAACTGTCTACTAAGTTAACACGTAAAAAAGAAACGTGAATTCACAGAAAATCGTATGGCACCAGTTCTTTCTCATGTGATTAATGAATCCTTTGTTGCAGGTATTAGCCTAGTTATTTGAAGGTTTCTACAATTATTCCTATCTTTAAAAACGGAGATCAAAATGATATGGCTAATTATCGTCCAATTGCAATTATCCCAGTAATTACAAAAATGTTTGAAAAACTATTATTTAGTAGATTCATGAATTACTTTAGCAGGCATAATTTCTTGTCTATCGAGTAATTTGGTTTCCGACTGGGTTTGTCAGCAGTTGATGCCGTGCTTGAGCTGGTGCAATTTGTAGGTAATACTTTTAATGTTCTGTTAGTGGACTTTTTCGTGATCTTTCAAAGGTATTTGGCTCTGTGTAGCATGAATTGCTTCTACAAAAATTTGAGTACTATAGCTTTCGTATGCGTTAAAGTTCTTAGAGTTCTACTTGTATGATCGTAAATAACAGGTATCATAGTTTCACTTGTGAATGGGGAAGGTTGCTTTTGGCATGGCGTTCCTTAAGGATTCATTTTAGAACTCCAAGGCTCGTAGTGAAATTCACGGTCATAACACTAGAAATAAGGATCAGTTAGATGGTCGATTTTTAGACTTTCGAAAACTAGAAGAAACAGTTAGACTGCACAATAAATTACCGCTGTTTTTAAGAAATATAGGCATGGATACATTCAAAAAACGAATTAGGGCTCTACTGATTGACAAGTGCTATTACACAATAAATGAATACTGAAGGATCGCTTTAGTACTTTTTTTCTTACATACAGGGTATACATACATGCTTTTGTCTTACGAACGGTTGCAGCGGAATCAGTTGTTAGTAACAGTAGCTCTATTGTGTTGTGTTTTGTATTGTGAATATTATGTAGTTCCTTAGGAATTATTATTGTACAGTTTCGTGTGTATATTTAATGTTATATATTATTTTAATGTTGTTTGTAGCATATTGACATTCTTATGCAACTGGTGCATGCACGGAGGATAAATAAATCTATCTATATATTTAAAAAATTATGTTATATGCATTTTCCAGATGTTCCTAAAAGAAAGGGAAAAGAATATGTGGAGCATTCGCTCTACATAAGATAAAGGTGAACAAAAAGGAACAGGAAAGAAAAGAAAAACAGAAAGAAAATGAAAATGAGATAATTTTAAATTAAATAAGAAAATATTCAAATGGAAAGAAAAAAGCCAAGACAAAAACGAAAATGAACACGAGTTCGTGCAATGTATATCATTGATGTTTAAATTCTGATGCATTGAAATATAATAATTGTAAGAAAATGTTCCATACAAAATATATACTAAAAAATCACGTTCAACACAATTCAAACCAACCTGATGATGGTTTGTTTGATGTCGTATATGATATAAAGAAGAACCAGAGTCGAAAATGGATTAAATAAGAAAGTATATAGATGGTGAAGTAGATCAACTATTTGAACAATACCAAAATTATTATAAGGAAATATTTAAGGAATGCCCGATCTTTTTATATTTTTAACATGTGGATCTATATGTGTCTTTGTGCTTAAGATACCTACTTTGTTTTATTTGTGTTTAATAAAAATCTAAGTTTAGTAATGCATACATCTTCTTTTGTCAAATAACTAAAATATTTTGTCCAATAACTGCAAATAATGTCCAATAACTATAATTTTGGACAACAAAGGATTTGTACTAAAAATTATTATTGTATAGGGTGTTTCAAAAAGAACATACGTATTTCGAATGCATATATTTATTAAGCTTTAAGAAATACGAATATGAAACTTTACACACATATTCTCGAACCTCTCAAGTTCAGATTACAGATGTTCAATATGTCCCCCATCAGCGACACGAACAATATCACATCGATACTCAAATTCCTCCCATACTCGGGCAAGCATGTCCTTCGTCTCTGATGTTATGGCAGTACGGATCCGGTTCTTCAACTCTTCCAGGTTCTGCGGGAGTGGTGGTACATAAACGTTGTCTTTAACGAAACCCCACAGGAAGAAGTCACAGGGTGTCAAATCCGGTGAGCGTGGAGCTCAGCTGAGACATGCTAAGTTGCCAGCTCCTTGACGACCAATCTCACGGTTCGGTAAAGTTTCATTCTGATATTCACACACTTGGCGACTTCAGTTAGGGGGTGCCCCGTCTTGTTGAAAAATGAAGTTGTCTTCGTGCAGCCTCGGAAACAAATAGTTTTGTAACATGGCGAGATACTGCTGACCGTTAACCGTGTTTCCATCAAAGAAGAATGGGCCATAAACAGATGACCGGGATATCGCACAAAACACATTGATTTTAGACGAATCTTGTATATGTTCAATGGCTGCATGTGGGTTCTGTAGACCCCAAATTCGAACATTGTGTTTGTTTACCAAACTACTAATATGGAAAGTCGTTTCATCACTGAACACGATGCGTTGTGCGAAAGTGTTATCATTGTCAATAGCATCGTGAATCTCGTTACAAAATGCCACACGTTTCCGTTTGTCATCAGGACGCAGAGCTTGTAACAACTGTAACTTGTACGGCTTCATAACCAACTGACGTCTCAAAACACGCCAAATTGTTGTTGTAGGCAGTTGTAACTCCCGACTGGCACGACCAGATGATTTTGAAGGATTACGTTGGAAAGCAGTTTGAATTGGTGCAACATTTTCTTCAGAAACACGAGGGCGGCCAGGACTCTTTCCTTTACATACACATCCTGTGTCTACAAATTGTCGATACCATCTGCGAATGTTCCACCCATTCGGAGGATCAGTTTGGTAGCTCAACCTGAAACGTCTTTGTACTGTAATCACGGAATTGCACTTCGCAAACTCGAGAACACAAAATGATTTCTGCTGCGGAGTAGCCATTTTAAACATATGAGAGTTATCAAGAAAAACAGAAGACAACTGACATCTAGCGGCTATTCAATAAACTAGACTATGTATTCGTTTCTGCAATAGCTGAGGCGAGGCGCGGCAATCGATAGTTTGGACAAAGTAATACTTTGTAATACGTATATTCTTTTTGAAACACGCTGTACATCTTCTCACTATTTCAAAGCAAGTGGTTCTTATTAAACTCAATTTTTCAAATTTTCTTAAATATCCGATAACTATACTGTTTGGCCTATCCATTCGGTAAATTCACACTAGGCAAATGTTAAATATTTTTTACAATTCTGTTCTTTTAGCTTATATTTAGTATGTGTTTACGCAGAATTGTTTTACCCTTTTATAGGGATATTATTATTACATATTATTAAAACTAATATCAAATGGATTACACTCGTTCATTTTTGCAACAGTGTTTCCTAAATACTTTGGATAATTGATGTTCTTGCTGCATCTAGTTTTTACAAAGGCAATCTATGTAAAAGTATAACACTTTGTCTGCATTGGAATGAAACCTAACTACTACAAAAATACGTGTCGTAATCGTGTCGATAATTTCCATACCATAGTCCGTCCTATCAAGTTTAATCATAATTTCTTTATAGATACAATTTTAGAATATTTATAAAAAAATACTAACATACTAGAAAGTTTAAATTATTAGTATGAAATATTTTGTATTCGATCCAAATTAAAAAGCTTTTTACTTATAGTTCACATAGAACGAGAAGACATATTAAATGACGCAAACGTCATCATACTTTGTGGGGTGCAACTCTAGCTTGCCCCATCGCAGCGCACCCTGGGTAACGCCAAAGGCCTAGAATCATAGGTAATCCAGACTCTCCTACTATAGGGCCTCATGGAAAGTACAGAGTACATACATACCATCGATGATGTCTAGAGCTATTTCTGACACCTTTTTTTAAATTACTAAATTTGCGTATCAATATTCATCCATTGGCGCAACAGTTTAAAGGATTACTAAAAGTTATTGGGGGCTGTTGAAGTCAATAATAAATAAATACGTATTTATAATATGATTCATTGATATAATTCTGTATTGATCAAGCATTAATATTACGTATATTTGACCATTTGTAGATAAATAAGTGTATGCGTTGTGTATAATTTGCAGTTTTAGACAACATAAAATTTATTTTATATAATAAATTTAATATGCATCATTGATAAAAAAGAGGTCAAAATGAGAGTATTTTTTATTTTTAAATATTCACAAGATATATAACAACTTTATTAAAAATTTTAATAATGCAAATAGGTATGTAATATAATCACTGCAATGGCATTTGCAATTATCTGCCGGACTTGACTATGTATAATATTTCATTTAACACGTGTTTTCATAATAGTAGGCATTATTCCAAACAATAAAGGAAATATGATATAATGGTTTTAATAACACATTTAAGTACTTAACTTTTGCTGTAAATAAATACCCAATATTGCTTTAGAACTTAATGCTAATAACAATAATAATGGTTTATAAGTGAGACCAGAACTAATAAATTATTTAGCTGACAAATGAGAGATATAATAAGATTATGGTGACAGTCATGCCATACACCAATGGATATATAGTAGAAATCGCTCATTCCTATTTAATAATGGATAATGAATTATAGTGGAATAAATTAATTTCAATATCATCAAATCTTATTAAGAAATTACTACTATGCAATAAATTGTATCATATCTTTTTGCGAGTGGTACAATAAGCCGTTGTCGAGATTAATGGCCTTGTTGAAAATATTAAATAACAAATTGTTTTAAAAAATTAGTATTTTAAATAAATTAAAATTTATTAATTTATTACCGTATTTTTATTAATTCGAAGAAAGAAAATTTTTATTTTAAATAATAATATTTAGAGGGGAAGAGAATTATTTGATAAGATACAAACTGCCTGCCTATATCGTACAGGCAGAAAATGGCACAAATCTCTGACAATGCATAAAGTGATGCCCTGCGAAAAACCTGTTTACGTGTAATAATTAACTCATCTACGTATGGGAATTCAATTCTGGCAAATTCGCATATGCAATCCATGAGCGAAGCAGCTAATATGGCGCATATTTGAATACAATTTGTTCAACTACTTTTCGATAATAATCATGATCACTATTTCAATTCATATTAATTTTTAAAATATAATAATAATATTTATTAACCACCCAACAGAGTACTCCTATAGGGTATACAAATCAAAAATTACAATTACATTGATAATACATATAAAAAAATCAAAAACACAAAAAAACGCCTCCGTTCTGCCAAGGACTCAAAGTCATGACCAAGCAGAAGTTCCCCATAGTCAAGTGTCGTGTCCCAGATAAAACCCATTTTCCTTGAATGATAAGTATTTCAAAAACTTTCCCTGCACTCGTTGCACGGCATCAATTTGATTATCGTAAATAGGATACCGCACCACTGCAGCATACTCCAGCTTACTATGCACTAACGCACGAAATAAAGAGAATCCGCGTCCCGTGTTTGTAAAGCTCCTGCAAGTCCGCATGATAAGGCCAAGAACCTTGTGTGCATTCGTGAGCATAGCCGAAATATGGTCAGAAAAGGATAGCCTGCAATCGAAAACAACACCCAAATCCCTCATAGAATCCACATGCGAAACTAACACGTTATCAATATGATATAGGTACTCAATCCTATTCAATTTTCGTGTATAAGAGACTGAATAACATTTTTCAATATTTAGGGACAGATTATTGTTGGTACACCAGTGAGGGATAAAACCCAAAGCCTGCGAAAGTCGAACATCATCAATTGAGGCAATTATGTAGTAAAATTTCAAATCGTCGGCATAAGCTAGTACTGGGCATTCAATCGCAGCAATAAGGTCATTAATGAAAATCACAAACAAAAGTGGCCCAAGATTCGATCCCTGCGGCAAACCAGAAGTTGACACATAATATTTGGATTTGAAAGCGTTGTAGTAAACATAATTATACCGATTAGTTAAGTACGAACTGAAAAATCCTAGCAAAACATCATCAAAACCAAAAAAATCCAACTTGTGTAACAAAATGGTATGATCCACAGTATCAAAAGCTTTAGAAAAATCTGTATATACAACATCCAACTGTCCACTCTCATCCAACGCCTCAGCAATGGCCTGAGAAATCGTGCAGAGGTTAGTAACTGTCGATCGTCGTGCTATAAATTCATGCTGATATGGAGAGATTAATGATTTAGTAGCAAATGATATGGGCTTGTGAAGCAGGGATTCGAAAATCTTGGCAAAGACAGAAAGAATAGAGCGATAGTTGTTGATGTCGTTAGCCATTCTCTTCTTAAGAACAGGACAAATTCTTGCGATCTTCCATGCCTCAGGAAAAGCACAGGTCTGCAAGGGAAGATTAAATATGAAATGTAAAGAACTTGCAAAGACAGAAGCACAGTCTCTGATTAGGAAGCTGGGTATATTGTCATTAGCAGTAGTGGTTTTATTACTAATCTTTGTTATACACTCATACACCTCATCAAAAGAAAAACCCGAAATAGTCACTATTGTTATCAAGTGAGACATTCGGCAAATCGCTGATCGGAATCGACGGCCAAAAAGCTCTAGAAAAGTTTGCAGTGAAAACACTAACGATACTATTTGGGGAGCTGTATTCGCAGTCGGCATACGTCAAGACATTAGGGATTCGACTGGAACATGCTTTGGATTTAATATAGCTCCAGAAGGAACGAGGATCCGTGGTCAAAACCCGCTGAATACGTTCGTTGTATGCGTCGTGAGCAACGGGAATATCATATTTTATCAATTTGCGTAGCCTTTGGAATTCCCTCATATAGTAGTTACTACCAGTCGACTTCCATCTTCTCTGGTAATGACGTTTGATTTTAAGTTTTGTTCTTATATCAGTTGTAAACACATGGACACTTAGAAGTTAAATCCGTTGAAATGGTAGGGACAGATATATCGAGTATCGAATACAGCTTATTGTAGAATAAAATGCACAGCCTCATCTACATTTGTATAAGTATACAAAAATAACCAGTCTATTAAGAGAAAATTAGAATAAAGTTCCCGATAGTCAGCTCGATGACAGTTATAGCGTTTATTATTGTTACTTGGAAAGAGTGAATAACGAAATAAATTCATAAAATAAGACTGAATAGCAAGAACAATAATAGCAGTAATGATATTAAAAGAGCAACCGTAAATAAAATAGAAAGGAATGGCAATTAATATAACTATACCATTAGTAACTATAAACGCAAAACGATAGTACTAAATAAATAAGCTCTTAAAGAAATTAACTGGAATAACTCTAAATAAATTTATAAGAATAAGAAATATATGAAGTATATACGTAATTAATTTAATAAGCTAAACCAGAAAATAATAGCAAATTACTATAAATAGCTCAGATTATAAAGGCTGTTCCAATAGGGACTTGACAACTTTTAATTCAATTTGTGAACGCACCCTTTCACTAATCATCGAACTGTCACTGTCAATTTATTCAGTAAACTTAACACTTTCATCATGGTAAAGTACACGAACGAACAACGTCTGCAAATTATAAAAATTTACTACAGAAATTCGGAGTCGGTGACCGCTACTTTAAGAGCGTTAACTCCGATTTTCGGTCGTAATTCTCGCCCTAGTAGACAGGCTGTAACAAGTTTAGTGCAAAAATTTGAGTCTACATATTCGTTGTGTGATGTTGCCGTGCCAGTGAGACAACGGGTTGGTCGAAATGTCGAAAATATCGCTGCCGTTGAAACATCCGTACCAAATGATCCAAATCAGTCAATTCCACGGCGTTCTCAAGAGTTGGGCATCGCCCAGACCACTTTATGGCGAATTTTGCGTAAGGATCTTGGTTTACACCCATACAAGATCAAGCTGACTCAAGAATTGAAGCCGATGGACCATTTGAAGCGACGTACGTTCTCCGATTAGGCTCTGGAAGAGATGCGCCAAGATGATCAATTTCATCGAAAAATCATTTTCAGTGACGAAGCTCATTTTTGGCTCAATGGGTTCGTCAATAAGCAAAATATGCGTTATTGGTAGGGTGAAAATCCACATGTGCTTCATGAAACACCACTTCATCCACAAAAAATAACTGTTTGGTGCGGTTTGCATGCCGGCGGCGTCATAGGGCCATATTTTTTCGTCGACGATAATGATCGTCACGTTACTGTGAATGATAATCGTTATCGCGCTATGATTACCGATTATTTTTGGCCCGAATTGGAAGATATGGACTTGGACAACATGTGGTTTCAGCAGGACGGTGCCACAAGCCACACAGCACACGTTACAATCGATTTATTGAAGAGTAAGTTTGATGAGCGTGTTATCTCAAGAAATGGACTAGTCGATTGGCCGCCTCGTTCATGCGATTTAACGCCTCTAGACTTTTTTCTTTGGGGCTACGTCAAGTCATTGGTCTATGCCGACAAGCCGACAACGCTGGAAGAGCTCAGAGCCAACATTGAACGCGAAATAGCAGCCGTTTCGGCCGAATGGTGTGGTCGAGTCATCGAAAATTGGGTCCAACGAATCGACCGCTGCAAACGTGCCCGTGGTGGCCATATGAACGAAGTCGAGTTCCATTCATAAATGTTTTGATTGTACTTCAATCCGATAATAAAGTTTTTGAAATATCTCAAATGGTCTGCATTTTATTTTGAAAAAAAGTTGTCAAGTCCTTATTGGAAAACCCTTTATAATCTGAGCTATTTATAGTAATTTGCTATTATTTTCTGGTTTAGCTTATTAAATTAATTACGTATATACTTCATATATTTCTTATTCTTATAAATTTATTTAGAGTTATTCCAGTTAATTTCATTAAGAGCTTATTTATTTAGTACTATTGTTTTGCGTTTATAGTTACTAATGGTATAGTTATATTAATTGCCATTCCTTTCTATTTTATTTACGGTTGCTCTTTTAATATCGTTACTGCTATTATTGTTCTTGCTATTCAGTCAGTCAGTAGAAATAAACGATACTGTTTAATTTAAAAATATTGTAATTGCTCTCCGAAATCTCCTTTATATAACAACTTGACTGAGCATACCGCTGATGTACCTATAAATAATTTAATCTTCCATTCTTTGGCTCCTTTATATCAATAATTTTTCATTGTTGTCGATCGTTTATTTTTGATTTTTAACGTTATTTTCTTTATAAACTTTTTGCGTTTTGATTAAAGATATCTGCCTTGGTAACACATTAAAGCGATGCCGACTACTATACAATAAGGAACTTTCATCTGTGATAAGAAGTAGAGTCAATGTTACATTGATTACAATAAATATGTACCCGTATTCCAATACTTTATACTACATAGGCTATAATAAATTGATGACCTCACTCAACAACGAATAAATTTTTTGTTAGTGTGCATGTACAAATAAATTGAGAAAAATTGTTACTACGTTAAATTTAATTCTATATTAACAATATTACTGATGATAAAATGAATGATAACTAACACTGATTTTAATTTAAATCTCGTGGCTCTCAATTGCACATGTTGATGAATAACGAGAATTATATGACGGATTGTAGTAAAAATTATCAAATTGATATAAGGATAAATGATTCCTTATTAATGATAATTACATAATTAGTTCAGATTACTGTACAGCTAAAATTTAATTATTACTTTGTATCTAGTGAAATAATTCTTTTTGCTTTCAAATATATTTAAAATAAAATGTTCTTTTTTCGAATTAATAAAAACACGGTAATAAATCAATAAGCTTTAATTTATTACAAGTACTAATTTTTTAAAGTAGTTTGTCATTTATGTATATCATGTTTTCAACATGGCGATTAATCTGGACAACAGTTTGTTATACAACTTGTAAAAAGGATATGATACAATTTATTGCATAATAATAATTTTTTAATAAGATTTTTTGATGAAAATCTGAGAATAATTCAAATATTAATAAGGCCCTGTTTACGACGCGTTTCGAGTACATCAAATCTCATCAGGCAAACTGTGGTCTCATTAACGAACTTACGAAGTGTGGCAATTAAATAGCGAGACTGCGCTCCTTCCATCGCGCCGCTGCATCGAGCGAGGCTGTAATTGAAATGTCATTGACCTTGATACTTTCCAAGCAGTAACCCGTAGTTTCGTCTCTCTGTCTGCTTTAGTTTACTTTCGAGCTTTAATTGTAGAGGACACTGTTACTTAGTAGAGCCGCAATAATGGTTGACATAAAAATCAAGCAGTGAATTAACCTGTAATTTCTTACCAAATTAAAAAAATCGCCAACAGAATGTTTACAAATGTTAAAAGATGTGTTTGATAATAATGTTATATCATTGTTCAGGCGATAGAGGGAGGTATTGTTTTTTTCAAAATTTGTTGAGATCGAAATTAATTTATGTATATAATTCGTTACCTTTATTTCTGTTTTTACTGAAAGAAATATAGGTGTCCAAAATTTTATCATTTATGCAGTACAACTAGATAATAATTACATACTTGTATATACTACTGTGGGCAAAAAATAGAAAGACTTTTTAATTTAAATTTCGCGCGAAAACCTATTCGTCGAAACATTTTTTTCTAGGTTGGTATGACTGTCAGTGATATCTGTGTCAAATGTCACATCAAAATAATCATTGATGTTTAGTATACGTTTGTTTTTCTGAAGTACAAAAAAACAATATGTCTTTTTTTATATCTCATCCCAGACACTGGAATGAGATATTACTTACTTACCTGCAAATTATAGCAGCTATATCGTTTTTAAAATTGAAGAAAATTTAGTATTTAATTCTTTTAAATATCAAATAGGGGATATTTGCAATTTTTTTATTTACTCTTTCTTCATTTCTTACGTAAAGGTACTACCTTTAATGCTTTTTCAAAATATTTTCAATGATTTAAGTTGAATATTTCGCCATGCAAACGTCAATATCCTTTAAAACAAATATACCGCGCTGTAGACACCCCTTGCAAAATGGCGGACCACGTTACGAATGGGCTCAAGGTCATGAAAATCGGCCCCGCAACATCAAAAGTGCCGACAGAGAGTGTCGCATCTGGTTATAGTCTAATCTGTGGTTTAGTATACGCTTGTGTTTCTGAAGTACAAAAAGTGCATTCGGCGATTTTTGCAATGAGTGAAATTATTCAACAAAGAAGTTCCATTAAATTTTGTGTACGGAATCAAATTTCTGGTGCCGAAACGTTCAGAATGTTGCAAAAGGCCTTCGGTGATAATTGTTTGTCGCGAGCAAGTGTTTTTGATTGGTACAAATTATTCAAAGAGGGTCGAGAACGCGTTGATGATGAACCACGTCCAGGACGGCCATCAACATCAACTGGTGATCAACACGTCAATAGAATCAAGGAATTGGTGCTTGAGAATCGACGATTAACAGTCAGAGACCTTACTGGCATCGTTGGAATATCGGAAGGATCAGTGAAAACCATTTTGAAAGATCATTTGGGCCTAAGAAAAGTGAAAGCACGATTTGTTCCAAAATCACTAAATTTTTTCGAAAAGCAGCGTCGCGTTGACGTCTGTGAAACAATGCTTTCCGACTATCAAGACAAAATGAAAGGCATCATAACTGGAGATGCGACTTGGATGTACGCTTATGACCCGGAAACAGACGATCAATCGGCCGAATATCGTACCAAAGGTGAGCCGAAGCCCAAAAAACCACGTCAAAGCAAGTCAAAAATCAAGGTTATGTTGACAGTTTTCTTCGATTATCGAGGTGTGGTGCACTCCGAATTCCTTCCGACCAGCCAAACTGTCAATAAAGAATACTATTTGAGTGTTATGTGTCGTTTGCGCAATGCTATTCGTAAAAAGAGGCCAGAATTATGAGCCGACAACTCTTGGTTTTTACACCACGATAATGCACCGTCGCATACTACATTAATTCTTCGTGAGTTTTTCGCTAAATTTTCAACCAATATCGTGCCGCAGCCACCGTATTCGCCTGATTTAGCTCCGTGTGACTTCTGGCTATTCAGCAAACTCAAACGACCGCTCCGAGGAAACCGTTTTGAGTCAATTGAAGACATTAAACGTAAATCGCTGCGCGCATTGAAGGCTATTCCTAAAATTGACTTTAACAACTGTTTCGAGAATTGGAAGAAACGTTGGCACAAGTGTATTTGGGCCAGGGGCGATTACTTTGAGGGGGACGAAATAGATTTGGAAGAATAAATTAACAATTTAAAAATTATGAACAAAGTCTTACTATTTTTTGCCCACAGTAGTATGTATAGACCATTCAAAATGAGATGAAACATACGTTATGACGTATGTTTCGTAAGGACGAATTCATTATCACTAAATAGAAGATGAGTCATTTCTACATCCATTGGCGTATGACGTGACTGTCATCGTAATCTTATTTTTAGTTGTCATTTTTCAGTTAAATAATGTATTAGTTCTGATCTTACTTATAAATCATTATTGTTGTTATTAGCATTAAATCCTAAAGCAAAATTAGGAAAAATTTTTACTTTATTAGTGCTAAACGGTAAGTCTTGCGTTAAATATATAAATGTGTTATTAAAACTACTATTTTTCCTTTATTGATTGGAATGATAGCTACTGTTATGAAAATACATGTTAAAGGAAATATTATTATACATAGGCGAACCCGACAAATAATCGCAAATATCATGTAGTCATTATATTACATACCTATTTGCATTGTTAGAATTTTTAATAAATTTTACATTGTCTAAAATTGCAAATTATCATATACACAAAGCGTACACTTTACCTACAAATGGTCAAATATACGTAATATTAATACTTGATCAATTTAGAAATTTTCGACTATGATCTTTATAAATATAAATACAATACATATTTGTCATTCGACTCTCCCAAATAGCCACTTTCAATGTTCTTTAAACTACTACGCCAATGGATGAATTTTGATACGCAAACTGTAATTACGTTTACGTGACTAACGTGTCGTCTCGTTCCTTTACTTGTCAAAAATATATTTTCTTATATAATAATTTAAAAGAGTAGACGTATGAATTTCAACTTGTAAGAAAGAGAGCATAAGAAAGAGAATGCCTATTATATTTATTGATAAGTTACAGAAGGATACATAGTGGAATTATCACGTGACAAAAGACATCCTCATAACTATGTCTCTCTTTAGACACTATCCCATCCATTTACGAAGTATTATATGATCAACGTATGTACGTAGCTTAAAAATTGAACAAGTGAAGTATTCACTGGAAATCGAAGCGTGATTACCGACAATTAAGTGAATTGCTCTTCCTTACCTTTCATTATTACTATAATATTACAATGACTAACGATATTTAACATAACAAACATAGCACGTTGCAGGCCGACAAAGAATATTTAGGTATCAGCATCTGCAACTATTGATCCACCAATTTTATGATCAATGGCACAAGGAATATACCCTAGCTATAAGTTAGAAGTAAATAGACAAGAAATATCGACAACGTCAAGGTTGGGCAGCTCGTGTTAATTAAGAAAACAATGTTCTATCAGTAAGATAAAAATTGAGTAGAACAATCAAAAAGGACGATGTTGATCAGGTAGTGATAGTGAAAAACAGCAGTGGTAACACTAAATAGTCCGTCAACTAGCTATGGATAATGCAAAACGAAGTTGACGACCACATTAAGTATAGCGAACAAGTAGTGTAAAACAACAACTACGTAGTTAAAATTTGATAATTTTAATTATTTTTTGTATTCATCAAGTAGTCTTGACTGTATCACATCGATGGAAAGATTATGACTACAGAAGTATTCATAAAATTAACATAGCATATTATTTAACATATCTAATTATTTTCCCATAACACTAAAACGTAAATGTCTGATTGTATTATAACTAATAATGACCAGAATTCCTGATCGTGTTATTAAGTATCAAAATTTATAGTGACAGAAGATTAAATCGCCCACTATTGCATTCAAATAAGTCTACTGTTACATTTTTACTTACATTTTTCTATTATTTAAAACATATTTGCTTATTTCTCGACTAATTTATAATTTAAAAATAAATACAAGTATATTACAAACTCTGATTAATGTAGGCGTCAAAAAACTTTAAGATTTATTAAATTTTCTTTTAGTTTTATGCACATATCTACTAAATCTATTTAAACATCTATCATATTTCAACAAATAAAACTGGAGTTCCTGGCATTATCTGGGTAAATCTAATATCAATTTCATTGTCTATAGTGTAGATAAGATTAACTGTTTACTGAACAGCTGTCCATAGATATAATTTTAGTCATTTATTGTTTAATTTTAGTAAATTATTAAGCAAAATTTACGCACGTTCGCATATGTTTTATAAAAAAAACAAAAAAAACAGGATTTGCTTCTTTTTCTTTACATAAAATATCCAAATAAATTTAGATTGTATCATTTATGATACATATCTAAAAGATTAGATAACAAGATAATTATAATCAAACTGATTTTTATTCGGATTTATTTTAGCGTACATAACTATTTATTCTCATTATTCGCTTTCTTAATATTCTTCAATTGGAAATACGTTATCAAATTTCTTAATTTTTATTAAATTGTCAGTCAAATACCATTATACAACACTAATTTCTCAACAATTAATATCATGAAATTGATCGAATTCTTTAAGAAACAAAATATTAAAAAAATATATAATATAAACAATTAAAAGCCTGTAATAAATAATACTAAATAATTTTAAGAAACTGTGTCTAATAAAATTCTAATTTTAACCGGTTTATATATCGTATATGTAATGCAGAAATTTTTTGAAAGAATTTCTGTTCTCCGCGTAGGACTCGAACCCACTGCCTCTATCCGGGAATGTGCCCTAACCATTACAGCACGGAGACAGATACTTCCTAAAATAAATTGCATTATGGAAACAGTTACTAAATGAGAACCCGGTAGGTTATTAATTGCATATACTTATGCGCTTTTATGATGCTAAACTGAACTGTCTCCGTAACCCAACGGTTAGCGCAGATTGCCGGGGAGAATGAGATCGTGGGTTCAAGTTCCAAGCGGAGGACAATAATTTTTTCACAAATTTCTGCATTTCATATACGATGTATAAAGCGGTTAATATTAGAAATTCTCAATATAGAATTGTAAGAGTGTACAATTATATGCAATTAATAACTTACCGTGGGTTTTCAGTTACAATGCAATTGGTGGCGCATTAGAGAACTCAAATTAACTACCTCCGTGGTTTAATAGTTAGGGCACAGCTCCGGAGAGATGAAGTCGTAGGTTCAAGTCCTATACGCGAAAAGAAATTTTTTCCAAAATGTCTGCATTACATATACAATGTATAAGGCTACTAAAATTAGAATTTTTCAGTTCGGCATCGTAAAAGCGCATAATTATATGCATTAATAACCTACTGTGGGTTTTCATTTAATAACTGTTTCCGTAACGTCATTTACGTCACTTTAAAAGGACTCGAATTAACTGTCTCCCTGGCATAATTGCATATTTATATGCAATTTATCTAATATTATATACAATGTTTAGCGTATTCGATAATAATATTAAACACGAAAACACAGTTGTGTGATTTTCACAAAATATCTTTATTGAAAAAGTGTAACAATTGTTTCGCCATCATTAATTAAATCACACCACTATGTTTTTGTGTTTACTATTGTTATGAATTTTCATAAAGTAAAGGCTACATCAGTTAATTATCCGACAATATATAACGGGTCTTCCAATAAGAGGTTTAATTTTGATATGTAAAAAAGAATAAAAAAGAGTATTTTGAAGCGAAATCATCGGATGTTTATTTAATTGTAAAGAAAAGGGTTTTCCATTAATAATGGAAAACAGTATCAGCCAAATGGCCGCCACGGCTATGCTTGTGAGACCATATTCTTTTCATGAAATTTTCCATCACCAATTCGCACATTTGCGGCTGTATGTCCTCGATAACTTTACGAATTCCATCTTTGAGGTCTTGAATCGATTGTGGGCCATCGGCACAGACCTGATCTTTCACGTAGTCCTAAAGAAAAATGTTTAAAGGTGTTAAATCACAGGATCTCGGTGGCCAATTGTGATCACCTCTTCGAGAAATCACACGGTCGGGAAGCTTTTCACGCAAAAGAGCGACGGTATCGTTACTTGTGTGGCACGTAGCGTTGCTTGTTAAAAATAAATGTCGTCCACATCAATATCTTCCAATTCCGGCCATACAAAATCATTAATCATCGTTCGATAGCACAATCCATTCACCGTAATACTTGCTCCAGCCTCATTTTCGAAAAAGTAAGGTCCGATGACCCCGCCAGACCAAAAACCGCACCAAACAGTCACACGTTGAGGATGGGGAGGCTTTTCAACAATAATTCTTGGGTTTTCCGAGCCCCAAATGCGACAATTCTGCTTGTTAATGTAGCCTCCAAAGTGAAAATGGGCCTCATCACTCAAGACGATTTTTCGATGAAATTCTGGATCAATTTGATGCATTTCGAGGACCCAATCAGCAAAGACACGACGTTGTTGATGGTCGGTAGGCGTGAGTTCTTGTGTTAACTGAACTTTAAAAACCTTAAGACCTAAGTCTTTATGCAAAATACAGTGTAATATCGTTTGTGGAATGCCCAATTCCAAAGGTCGACGAAAAATGGACAAACCTGGGTTTTCCTCAACACTATGGGCTACAACAGCAATATTCTCAGTTGTTCTTGAGCGACGGGCACGAGTTCGATTCTTCATATCACTAACTTGTCCTAACAGCTAAAATTTTTTCACCAGTTTAACAATTGCTCACTGAGAAGCTGCTTCATGACGACCCAAAAAGCTTTAGTTTTGCGAACTGTAACCGTGAAATTTTCACCATTTTTGTAGTGAATTTTAATAATTTCAATGGGTTGTTGAAGCGTATATCGTTCCATTTCTATTAATGACGTAGTTTTTACTTGTCATCTGTCAAGTAGTTACAGTAGTTGAAAATAAAATGTCTTATTGGAACCCCTTGTAGGTAGTGATTACCTGTACCGGCAACCAACTTTTTGCCACAATAATCAATAATGATTGAATGATTGATTCTGTAGGTCCATAGCTACTACAAAAGCTTTAGTTTGATTAGTGGCCATTTAAGTTCTGTGAGGTTAACTATAAGTCATTTAAGTTGTTTTTTCTCATTAAGCGTCTCGTTAATTGTAATTTTTGTGCTTTAATATATCTTACGATGCGTTCTCCTCCTAGTCCACTTTCTATATCTTTGTTTCTTTTCAGTCTTATCTCTCAATCTTCTACTCTATTTAGTCCCAATATTGTTCGCATTACTCTATTTTCCATTATTTTCTTTTCTATTTACTGCCTAATGAGATAATTCTCTACCACATAAATGATGATTGGTCTTGATCAATAAGGTTGATATATAACCCCTTTCCACATTAACTTTTGTAAATTCTGTATACGCATTTCGACAAACCAAGTTGTCATCATCAGTAGATAATTTCAAAGTGTCGCACCTGGTAAAACACGGCGAAAAACAACTGTACGAAAATCAAACGCCGTACGCGCTCCACACCGCTCAAAACCAAGATGTACACTGTGTTTGTTTCACAAGATTTTTAAAAATTATTTTTACTTAAACTAACATGCACTACATTGAAAACGGGGGTTACGGTCAAGACAAGTGCCTGCCTATGATTTATTATATTGTTCCTCCTCTGACATCAAGTAGAGAGAAAAGGAACGATTGTAAGGGGCCTGTCTCATTATTGTTCACCACATGGTTTAAATTCTTAAAGATGTGCATGCTTTCATACGTGTCTAGTTCTCGATAATTATACACGTTTTTTATCAAATGTAAACAATCCATATTAACACTGTGGTTATTTTCTAATACATGTCTCGCTATACCTATATATAAATTCAACCAACCGGAAAAATCGGGTATTCGTGTTTTACCAGGTGCGACACTTTGAAATTATCTGCTGATGATGACAACTTGGTTGTCGAAATGCGTATACAGAATTTACAAAAGTTAATGTGGAAAGGGGTTATATATCAACCTTATTGATCAAGTCAATCAACCACAGGCTCCATCAAATTCAACGATGATTGGTCTATTCAAAGTTCCAGGTAATTAAAAAAGGTGATTTCTTCAAAGTTATATCTTTATTTTAAGAAGGTTATGGATTTGTACATCCTCTTTCTCCATCCTTAAATATCCTGTCTTTCTAGACACACTAGCTCGATCTAGATTTTGCCTTTCTTATTATTGTTATATCATCAACATCTGCCTGGATGACCATGATACTTTCTTGTCTAATTTTGCCCGATTTTATAATATATTCCAAAACCAAGTTAAATAGTCTCGGGGATATTGAGTCCTTTTGTTTAATC
Source organism: Dermolepida albohirtum (assembly GCA_031893035.1). Classification (NCBI taxonomy): domain Eukaryota; kingdom Metazoa; phylum Arthropoda; class Insecta; order Coleoptera; family Scarabaeidae; genus Dermolepida; species Dermolepida albohirtum. The sequence continues at coordinate 42,886 of JAVIWB010001708.1, forward strand.
CTTTTACATACCCAATGAGTCTTGTTGTTCCTTCGAATTTTACTTTGACTTTTGTTTCATATGCTCGTTTCGAGGAAATTTTTATATAACAAATGCAAAAGTTGAAATCCGTTATCCGGTGTAATTAAATAATGTATTAGTTTTCGTAAATAACTATGCACGAGGAGAAACGACAAAAGTATTTCTTAAATTAATTTGATAAAAGGAATTAATAGAAATATTCTTACATACATACAACATATATTTCTTCGTCATGTTAAATTAAAAGACTCTTAAATATAATAGGTAAAATATTATATGCGATACAATGAAACGAACACAAAAAAGCATTATTATCAATGAATTAATAAGACATTCTAAACAATAACCTAACACTGTGTTAGCCAATTTATATACTGTATCATTAAAACTTTACGCAACAATGGCAATGAGGACAAATGAAAAAATTGCAACGAAATGTATTGTTGCTTCGTGTAATGGTAGAGAATGAGGTCGTTTGTAATCTGAGGCTTAATATTTTTGTGTTTAAAAATTAAAATGTAAATATATAAAATACAAGTTTGTGTTTTTTCCTAAAAGTAAATTTTAAAATTCTTTAAAAAAACTAATAAAATTTTTTAACTTATAATAAATGTAGACGGAAAATTATTAAGAACTGAAGTCAAAATCATCAACGTATATTTAAAATATAAGAGGAGATTCTTACGTGATCCACCTAAACATGACAGAAAAGACAAAACACTACAGATAATATTATTTTACATATTGCTGTGACCCTTGAATAAATGAAAAGTATAGAACGAAATCACTCTCCCGGTTATTGAGGCGAGAAAATAGCAATTTTACGGAATAACTACGTCGACAGTTAAGCTAAAATGAAATCGTTTTAAATTATATTTGTGAGTAAAAATCAAAAATTAAGCAATGTTAGATATATAAGTAGACACACACACACACACACACACACACACACACACACACACACACACACACGCACACGCACACGCACACGCACACGCACACGCACACGCACCCGCACCCGCACCCGCACCCGCACCCGCACCCGCACCCGCACCCGCACCCGCACCCGCACCCGCACCCGCACCCGCACCCGCACCCGCACACGCACACGCACACGCACACACGCACACACGCACACACGCACACACGCACACACGCACACACGCACACACGCACACACGCACACACGCACACACGCACACACGCACACACGCACACACGCACACACACACACACACGCACACGCACACGCACACGCACACGCACACGCACACGCACACGCACACGCACACGCACACGCACACGCACGCGCACGCGCACACACACACACACACACACGCACACGCACGCACGCGCACGCGCACGCGCACGCGCGCACACACATATTTAATATGTATCACGTTATTATGTTTTTAAACCTAAAAATTAAATAAACAAAATAAACCATATGTATATCCAATATTAAGTTAAATTTCATATATAAAAGTAACCATAATGCAATATAAAAGACAATTTTTCTTACATTTAAATGTTATAACAAATCAGCTTGAATACATCACTTATTTAATGTACGCGAGATTATCATCTCCACCTAATTGTGCGCATAATATGGATCTAGGATATGCTGAACTTCGTTGCAATCATCCGCCTAGTTGATTTTCCTATTCCGATTCATATTCATTCATATTCATCTTTCATATACATTTAAATTAACGCGAAAATTTCAAATAGAAATTAATTATTAAATAAATTGAAAAACAGAAGTGAAATTTTTAAAAATAATACAACATTTTTAATATCTTCACGAAGTGAATCTTCGGCACTACTAAATATAAATTAATTCTTTTAACGAACATTTTTACAATTTTAAGATGTGCTGTATTTAATGTATATGAATAAATTATGAATAAATCTCTTAATTATTTCACTACCTATTCTATTGTCAGTTTAAGTACACAACTTTTGTTTGAAATATATCTATATATTTTTCTGAAATATCAATTAAGCTTAAATGAAATACATTACTCTTTATATTGTACATTACTAGAAGTTTTTATAGCGAAAAAATGCTATATTAAAGAAATAATGTATACCAATGCACAATGTGTAATTACATATATTTTTTCAACATTACTTCCAATTCGCTTCCAATGTTCTCCAATCATATCCCTTAAAAAAATTCTTTCGATAATTCCACAAAATAATCATCACTTGTATCCCTAGGCTTCAGGGTTAGAACTGTGTCTCTGGCACCGCTGTTTCACTTGCAGACATTTCCGCTGCTCTGACAAGGGACATTCTCAAGGCTGGTGTGATCTTCTTATTGTTGCACTGAAGCTGAAGGTCTGTTAGCTCGAGATTTATATAAGAGATGTTATGTATTATAATTACTGTACAGTAATTTTAAGAGGTTTGCCACGTGTTGTGTAAAGGGTATTCATCATCACGGTTAAGATTGTTAGGGTATTTTTAGATTTCCGTAGATACATGAATATTGTGACTTTGATAATATGGATTGCAGGAACGTCTCGCACGGTCGAACATCTCCATAAACACATTGGCGACGACAGAAAAAAGTGGGCAACCCATGTCTGCACTAGACGCTTGTTTGCAGTAGTACTCACGAATTTGGGAATAAGTATAGGCTAAACACGTTACCACTATCAGAGAAAAGAATTTGTCCAGACACCATACAAATAATCTGTATGGTGACAGATTTGGTAAACAGGGATTCGACATCAAAACTTACCAGTAAATCCCGAAGATAAACTGTCAGTTTTTTCAGTCTTTATAGAGAATATTTGGAATGCGTATGCAATTGCATGTATAGGAGGGTAGTCTCAGAAATACCCGGCCTAACAAAAAAAAACAGAAAAAATTTGGGAAAAATAATTTTATTCTCTACATAGTCTCCTTTTAACTCGATATACTTTTCCCAGCGATGTTCAATAGCTTTGATATCCTGTATATAGTGAGAATTGTTAAGCACCTCGAAATAGCCATGAACCGCAGACTCCACCTCATCAGTCTTGGTAAATGTTTTACCACCCAGACATTTTTTTCATGTTTGAAACAGAAAATAATCGGAGGGGTTAAATATGGCGAATTGGGTGAATAAGGAGCAATTCGAACTTTAACTCATTGATTTTGGCCATCCCGATGACGGATGGGGTTATAAATCGACGCAAAAACTGGGATTCATTGCTGTAAAACTTCGCCAAATGCCCAATTGAAACATCCTCGCAACGCTGTTTTCGTTATCTGTACGCTCTTTATTAAATTGTTATAATTAAGGCAGAAATTATATATAAGGTAACTCAATCGTAGAGCATCCGCCTGGTAAGCGGACGACTGAGATTCGATTCCTAACTGAAGAACATGATTTTTTTTCATTAATTTTTAGCTTAATTATAACGATGTAATAAACAGAAAATTATGAGTTTTCAAAGTATTGTCAAAGAGGTTGTCTCTTGCGAGAGCGAATAAAATATCTGCAAGTGATGCAGGAATATCAGAGACGTCCAGAAGAAATTATGGACAACGACCGCAGAAGTCTACAAGCGAGACTAATCATAAATAGTGGTTTTCAGGTCATCAGAAGAAAATCGCAACCATTCATTTAAAAAATGAATAGCAAAAGTAATCACGCGTTTTGTGAAATGCGTGAGTTAATAATAAAACTACTCAAAGAAGAATTCGTAATACTAAATAGTCAAAAATATTAATAAAACGCGTTGTACAGTATAATGTAATATAGAAATTCAATATAAGCGGGACTGTTGAACCTGTTCCGAAAAGTTGGCGCCCAAAGATTCCAAATGAGCGCGATTAGAGAGCTATTGCAAGTGCAATAAGTTCAAATCCATGAATAAATGCACATAAAATAGTCGTACAAGTGGAATTCGATATCTGTGTAGGGTTATATGAGAATATTTGATTTACAATGGCTCACCGTCTCAATCGACAGATTTAAATCTGATTAAGAACGTGTAAGAATACCTCGAAGGAAAATCAAAATCTACAACATAACTAATAAAGAGTAACTGAATTGAAAGAATGATCAAATATCTATCAATTTTACAGAAAATTTGGTTAAATCTAGTACCAAATGACTAGCAGCTATAAGAGAAGCTAAGCCAATAATATACTGAATACTTTTTATTTAATTTTGGACATCATTTTTGTGATGTGTACGTAAACTTTTGTGACATTCGATGTTAAGACACTTACGTAGTTTTAAATAATAATAGGTTTGATATTATTATTATATTAGTTTTTTTCACGTTGTTAAATAAAAATAAATAAATTCTATCATAATAGGATGTATACATTTGACGCTTTTCAATATTCAGAAGATATACAAAAATTATACAGTAAAACCTGTGTTAACGGCCACCTGACTAAAGCGGCTACCTGAGTTTCAAAGTGCCCCGAATCGACTGTAAGGAAATTCCCATACACAAATACCCGTTAATTACGGCCACCTTTGTAAAACGGCCGCGGCCAAATAACCCAAACTTTTACGGCCTATTTTCATAGAAATTTACCTGCCAATGTCGGCCGGACTATTTATGACATGTACATATATCTTTATTGACGGAAATACCTAATACAAATTGTCGGGGTTTCCCGGGGTTTCCTATTACCTGGTAGTAATTCACCCTTTTCGATTTAAACTTTATTATTCTAAAGGAAACAATTCAGTTTAAAGTTGTCTCCGTATTCGAAAGGTTCTTAATTAAGTATGTCGCAAAAAAGAAAACGTTTGTCGCTAAAAGACAAAATAAATATAATCGCGAAAAGTGAAAAGTATGCGTTAAGTTCGCGAAAGTTGGCCGAAAAATATGGGTTTGGAAAAACACAAATTAACGATATTATGAAAAATAAAGGTGAATTAAAAAAGATGGTCGAGGAAGGTGTTAACATGGAGCTAAAACGAAAATTTCCGAAGTCGGAAGGATTGGCAGTGGATCAAGTCGTCTACAATTGGTTTTGCAAAGCCAGAAATAAAGCAATTCCAATATCTGGGCCGCTACTTAAACAAAAAGCACTGGAGACAGCAAGCAGTTTAAAGATGGAAAATTTCGCAGCATCTAATGGATGGTTGGAAAGTTTCTGTCGGCGACACAGTATAACTTTTAAATCAATTTGTGGTGATTCCACAGAGGTTAATTTGGACGATATAAAAGACTGGAAAACCAAGTTACCGTTGATTTTAATAAATTATTCTCCTCGAGATGTGCTTAATGCCGACGAAACAGGTCTTTATTACCGCGCTATGCCAAATAAGACATTTGCATTAAAAAGTGAGAATTGTGCAGGGAAGAAGGCAGCAAAACAACGTTTGACTGTTTTACTATGTGCAAATATGGAAGGTGAGAAGGAAGATCCATTAATAATTAGAAAAAGTAAAAATCCTCGCTGTTTTAAGGGTAGTCATGTGGACAAATTACCCCTAGAATGGGTTTCTAACAAAAAGGCATGGATGACAACGGAAATTATGACAAGATGGCTGCATAAATTTGACAATAAAATGAAAAAACAAAATAGAAAAGTGCTTCTTTTCTTGGATAATGCCACTTCACATTCTAAAGTTCCATTAGAAAATGTTAAACTAGTCTTCCTGCCGCCAAACACCACTTCGTATTGTCAACCCTTGGATCAAGGAATAATTCAGAATTTCAAATTGATTTACCGAAATTTTTTGATTAAAAAGCTTCTAACGTTTATTGACAATGAATGTGATTTTGAAATTTTTGAAAAAAACATAAATTTAGCCAACGCACTTGTATGGATTACAGCTGCTTGGAAAAAGGTATCTCCTGCTACAGTTAAAAAATGTTTTTCCAAGGCCGGATTCTCTGATGTTATCCAGGAAGACACAATGTTTGATGAAGAAGACGAAATACCCCTTGCCCAGCTATATCCTGCAGTTCGTAACGAATTTTTGATGGATTTAGATGAATATGCTTCTATTGATCGTCATGTGCCTACAGAGAGCCCTAACTTCAGTATTCCAGAAATTGTTGAAGATTTGTGCAATAATGATGAAGAACATAACTCTGATAATAGTGACCTGGACGAATGTGAAACTCCAAAATCTAGTTTAACTAGTATGAGTGAAGTGTGTGCAAAATTAAGAGACATACAAAATTATTTATTGTGCAATAACAATGGTGACATTTATATGGATGTTTCTAAAATTTTACTCACATGTGAAGCTGCAGTTTTTAAATCGAAGCTAAAAAATGTGAAGCTAACAAATATTGAAACATACTTTAAAAAATCCTAATAAATTGTGTTTTTTCGTATGAATATATTGTAATAATATGTACATATAAACAATTTATTAGATGTCATATTATCTATAATATGTAAATACATTAAAATTTTAGTTTTTCTTACACATATTTGTATTTATATACTATTTACTTTAATTAATAAAATATAGAAAGCAAATCCTAAAATTAATTATGTATTTTATTTGTGAGACGAAAAAACCTGTCAATCGCCTTCGTCTTCAATATAACATTTTGCGCGGTCGATTAACATGTTGAATGAATTTTTAAGTTCATCTTTAGAGATGTCCTTCAAAGTCGCTGTCGACGCCTTTTTAATGGCTTCGACGTCGGCATAACGCTGCCGTTTTACCAGCAAATGTAGTTTAGATAATAGATAGATATCACAGGGGGCCAAATCCAGTGAATACGGTCAATAGTTGGTGGTTAAAATGCCATTTGTAGTTAGAAAATCAGTGATAAGCATCGAGCGATGAGATGGTGCATATCATGTAACAAGCGCCAGCTACCATTTTCACGATATTGAGGTCGCACACGACGAATACGCGCCAAAATACGCTTCATAACATCAAGATAATATACAGCATTGACTGTTTGAGCAGTCGGTACAAACTCTTTGTGCACTATGTCTTTCGAATTACAAAACAAATCAACATTGTCTTCACTTTTGAATTCTCCAAACAGCTTTTTTTTTTGTTTTTCTTCGCTTGGATGCTTCCATTCAGATCTTTGACGCTTGGTCTCTGGATTACATTGAAACACCACGTTTCATCGCCAGTTATAATATAGTATCTGAAGTTTTCCTCCTTTTTTGAGTCTTTAATCAAGTCTGTATAATGTTGAATTCGGAGCAGTTTTGATCACCATCAACCTTGCACAAATCTTTTTCATTCCCAAATACTGTGTCAAAATGGGATGAATTGAATCTTTGGAAATATTTAATTCCATTCCTACGTATCGCAATGAGGATTTCGGCTCATTTCTGATAAATTCACGCACAAGAACGATGTTACTTTCCGTAACCACATATTTTGTTACAAAAGATGTTCGTCATTATTTATGTCCGTACGACCATCTTTAAATCGTTTATACCACTTATACACACTCGTACGTGATAAATACGCATCACCTTACACTTGTTTTGTCAAATTATTACGTTTCAGTAAACGATTTACCGAGTTTAAAACAGAACTTGGTATTTGCTCCTTGTTCAAAATTCATTTTTCGACCAATGCCAAATACACACTGTTACTTTATGTGCAATTTCTCTGCTTCTAATAATGCAAATGCCATGACATTTTGACATTACATTGGTGAAAGATCTACCTTACCGACGAATATTTCTTTTAATAGATGGCGCCATTAAGGATTACTATTTTAAAAAAGTTCGAATTTCTCTGCGACAGACTGTGTATATCTACAACTCCGACTGATCTGGAGATACTGAAACTTCCATTAGCACGTTATTATGTACATATATGTAACGAATTTTGGAACAAATAAACCCCGAGAAAAAATTGTTTTTAACAGTGCCTGCTAATTTTGTCCGCAACTATATGAAGTTCATTCTCAAAGAGCAGTAAAAAGCCCAAAACTATAAATTTGAGGAACATTTGTGTTCTAAAGAATATACAGGTAATTGCAGTTTCTTCAAAAGCAATTTTTATTTCAGACTGAATTTTAAAAATTTTAAGAATCATTAGTATTGTATAATTAATTTTTTATTATATACATTCATCATGATTGCATTTTTTATGATGATTAAATGATCTATTGAGTTGAATAATCGCAAAATAATAAAATCTTTGTATTATAAATTCGTAAATACATTCGAAAAGTAACCATTTGAAATGAAAATATATTAGTAAATTCCAAACACATTAATGATCCTTTCTGTCGAATATGTTATCATACATCGCTTTTAACAATGGAATATAATAGAATTTTTGCATTATGACATACATTTTGACGATTAATAATGAGCTCTTTTAAATTTAAACTTTTTCTTTCCATAAGAAATAATTTACTTCATTTTAGTTTGACATGCGTTTGTTTTCGCGTTCTAAATTGATTATGCATTTTATATGCTATATAAAAACACAAGTCATTAGTTCAAATTAGTCAGCAAAAATGTGAAAAAAAACAGATACAGCAATTAATAAGAACATATTAAAAGCGTATGGTTACATTTGAAAACTAAAGTGCATCCGCACTTGATATTTCAATGTACAAACCTATTATTTGAAACTTAAGTAAGGCGCGATTATATGTACATATGACCGCTAATTGCAAAAACGAGTTTTCACAGGGTAAGGTTTCAATTTCATGTTCTGATGAACTAACGAATGTACATGTGCAACACAAATAAAAATTTGTCCATGTATTTGAAAAGTCAGTTGGATAAATAATCGAATGCTTATTAAAAATCTACAATAACTTCAACTTTTGGCCGTCAATATCACGAATTGCCAGTAAGGTATATTCTGGCCTGTAAATTTTGCTCACGACCTAATCTTTTCTCACCTATATAATTATAAAGAAGGAGCGTCTTAAGTTCGTAACTAAATTTTCGTTTGTTGTAAGCGTCTCCATATCTCTTTAACTTATTAATTTTGTATTGTAAGAAAGTTATATTATTCAATCAATTTAGATGGAATTACATTTGCTCAATAATGTTGAAGATATTCTTATGGTATAATCAACATACAAAGGGCAGAAAGTTAACCATTTCGATATTTGGCAAGTGTTTTAACACCACTGTTAAAAATGTTATCTTACCTTCTTTATAAAGGCTGTTTCAAATTGTGCTGTTTTTTTAAAGAATAAATAAAATACAGATGGCGCACTGAATGTCCATTAGACGACGTTCACAACTTGGACTTAGTGGATCAATAACATGGCCTATCCACAAGGATTTAGCTCTGAAGGCATATAAGGTTCAAATAACACAGGAACTGAAGCAATTAGATCATTTAAAACGTCGTTCAATTGTGAATTTCATCAATAAACAACCGGTTGATTTTTTTCAAAAAATAATGTTTTCCGATGATGCACATTTTGAACTTGGTGACTATGTTAATAAACAAAATTGCCGTATCTGGGGTGAGGAAAATCCACGAATTATTCATGAAAAGCCTATGCATCCTAAACGAGTTACTGTTTGGTGTGCATTATAGTCAGGTGTGGTCTGAATTAATGAATATTGATGTAGAGAATATGTGGTTTCAACAGGATGTCGCTACACCTCACTTTGCTCACGAATCAATTGATTTATTGAAAGAAAAATTTCCTGGAAGTGTAATCTCAAGAAACGGTGATGTTAATTGGCCACCAAGATCATGTGATTTGAGAACGTTAGACTATTTTCTTTGGGGTTATGTGAAAAGACAGGTTTATAAAAACAATCCACAATCAATTCCTGCTTTGAAATATGAAATTATTCGTGTCATTGGTAAGATAGAACCTCAATTATGTCAAAATATTATTGAACGTGTTGGAAACGGAAGGTGTTGTTAGGAAGGTCATGAATAGAGAGAAGCGTAAGTTTAACGTCATTTTATTTAACTTACCTGAAAATAAAGCAGGAAATAAGGAGGATCAAATAGTTGCTGATACCGATGCGGTGCGGGATATTTTGTTAGCTTTAGAAATTCGCTTGGATAGTCCCAAACCCATAAGAGTGGGTAAATTTGATTCAACGAAAGCTGATAGAAAAAGGCCGATAAAAATTACTTTGTCCTATGAGGCGGGATGTTAGAAGAGCAATGGGGAACCGTGGAAATCTCAGGAGAGTAGACAGATTCAAAATGGTGTCACTTTCCAAGGATAGAACTCCTTACCAGCTTGACATGTTTCGCAGGGTTAGACATGAATTTAATGCTCGCAAAGCCGCTGGGGAAGCAAATATCAGAATAAAATATATAAGGGATATTCCGCAAATTGTTTCATCGACAATTTCAGAAAACTAAGACAGTCCAACACGATTGATGGGTAAGAGAAGTGTACGTATCCGTTATCAAAATATCCGAGGTCTGCGAACAAAAACCAATATTATATATTCTTCATCTGGTGTTATTGATGCTGATATGGTGTTGCTTACTGAGACATGGCTCAATGATGGTGTAAATAGTTCCGAAATTTTCGATTCTACTTACAATGTATTTAGATCTGATAAAAGATTCTCATTAATAAACCGATCTACTGGTGGTGGCGTGCTCTCTGCATTCACTGACGATTGTTGTGCATCTCTGGTTGACGTTTCCAATGTTGCCAACTTAACACCAAATATCGATATATTGTTATGTAAATGCAAACTGGGTAATGTTCTTATACATGTAGTCAATATTTATATACCACCTGATGTTGAGTTAGATGACTTCGAAATTTTCTTTGACGTTTTGATTCTTCACCTTCTGGATAAGCAACTATTTATTGTGGGCGATATTAATGCTCCCAAGTTTAATGTTTGTAACTCGGGAGACAGGAAAACGATAGCGTTACAACACTTCATTGAGGCTCTAAATCTGCGCCAGATTAATTGTATAATGAATTCTCAAAACAGGTTGCTTGACTTGGCATTCACTAACTTGAATTGATTGATATGATTGATAGGGATCCATTGCCGCTGGTTTCGAAGGACCTACTGCATCCTGCTTTCAGTCTGACCTTTCAGTTGGTAAATGCGCCTAGATTGAATAATTTTCCGTCGAATGATAACCATCGACATAACTTTCGTGCAGCTAGCACTGTTACACTATGTTCTCAGTTGGCAATGTACGACTGGTCTTTCCTCTCGGAGTTCAATGATGTTGATTTGGCGGTGGGTGCTTTCTATGAAGCTCTTTATTCTATTCTGGATGGTTACGTTCCAAAAGTGAAAACTTCGAAGAAGCGATATCCTGCTTGGTTTACTAGTGATCTACGAAATTACTCCACTATTATGATGAGTTCAGGAGGTTAAGACAACTACTTAAGCAGGAAACTAAAAAAGCTTATAATATTTATCAGGCACGGATTGAAACCAATATTACGGATAACCCGAAAGTATTCTGGAAATTTCTCAATGACAAACGTTCGGCATCAAGAATTCCGGGGCATATGATTTATGGAGAGGACGAGCTTGCGCAGCCTGACATTATTGTCAATAAGTTTGCTGAAGAGTTTTCAAAGTTCTTTAGTGAAAGTGACACTGTGTCGTCAGTGATCTTCAGTAATTATCCTTCTTTTGGTCTGGGTCATGTTACGGTTGATGATGTGATCTTAAGTGCAGCCAAACTTAAATCCAACGGGACTACTGGTGAGGATCGCATTCCTAGTTATTATTAAATTATATATATATGTGTGTGTGTGTGTGTGTGTATGTATGTATTTAATAACTTTAAATTGCTGCACCGCTATTAAACCCATTGTTATTTTAAATAATGGTTTTATTTTCATTTTCTGCGATAATCAGTTAAATTTATATGAGGATGATCGACAAAGCATTTAAAATCGTCAAAATGCATATTTATGTAACGTACATCTTTAATCTACGTAAATATAATCCCATTTTGGTAATACAAGCTTAACATATTACAAAATTGATGAAAGAAAAAACAAAGTAAAAAAGACGCGTATAAAATAACACAGTTCTTAATGAGATATACTAAAATACGAGGGTTATTCAGAAAGTAAAGATTGTTTCATATTGACGCGACCCGCGGACACCTCACTAACATGTGCATGCTGTTTAATAGCGAGCGATCAAACGTTCATAAGGAAGAACGATTGGGCCTACTGTCTGCTGTGACTGAACAACTCAAAACAAAAAATTGACGAAAAATCCAAGATGTCAGACATTTTACACTTGACTAATTTTTTCCTGAAATTCTGAAGATTTCTATTTCATGAAATTGTAAAAATTGACTTAGGTTATAAAAAAATATATGTTAGGTGGATACCTGGAAGGAATTTCTGAACCATTTTGCTAATGGTGACGAACCATGGATGATCAATGCAATGACATTATTCCTTTCTAATCGACTTTATGCTAAGGCGAAAAACAATAAATGCAGAAGCTTACTGGGTCGACATATATGATAAAGGGTTTCATCATCTATGCCGCGCGACTCAAAAGAAACGCTATGGGTTATTGTCCAATGATGTATCGATTCAATTGTACAAAACCAGGTTTAAATATCAACGTTATAATCAGAGTTCCCGCTAGTGGTTTTCATTTGTCCCCGAAACTGAAATATTTTTAGACGACAGACACTTCGCAAATTACAACAAATTGAAAGAGGCCGTAATTAATTGGATCAATAACTTAGCAGCAACCAAATACGAAGAAAAACCTCTAAAGTCTTATAATAAATATTTGAGTTTTAACGGGGACTATGCAAATAAGTAGTATATGGTATCACAATAAATGTAAAAAAATTGCTTCAGTGTCTCCACTTATAAATTTCTTTACTTTACGGACGACCCTCGTATGTATAGGTAATTTGTACATGAAAAGAATTATAATTGTCAAATTTTAACACATGACTTTTAAAGATGTTCTAATTTAAAAAATAGTATAGGTTTGTACAATTTTTATCTATCCTGTCTCAAAATAGGGCGTGATTCAGAAATCGTGCAGAAAAATCGATTATTTGTGATTTCACTGGTTCTCGAGCAGGCAAGTAGAAAATTGAGAAAGTTATTCTTCTAAGACTTTTGGTAATTTTCATGCTAAAATTATTTTATAAATTAAATTTTACATGAAATTATTTATATAACTAATTAAATCAGATAATAACATTTATCGACGTGAAAAACAAATACTTAATGCTATTTAAGTCTGAGATGTCAAATTATTTAAATAGTTCGTACTGATTTTAGTGGGATACTTGAATCACACCACAAACTATAGATATAATTTTAATGACTTTTAGTACATATATTTGTCATTTCTACTTATAGAATAAAGAAATTATGTCATAAAGATTATACATACAATATTTGTTTAATTAGAAATTATTATATGAAATTTATTGGTAATTATCATTTTATCTTGGAAATTTGGATGATATATTACGTAATCAATAACTCGACTTTTAAAAAAATTATTAAAAAAATGTAGTGGACTTTAAGTAGCATAAACAAATTTATTTCAAAACATTAAAATGTACAAACAAAATAAATAATTCTGTTAAAACAAATTTAGCAAAACTGTATTCTAAGTGACTATTGTTCGTTTAAAATTCAGTTAAAATTGCGGATATAACAGTTTACCAATTTAGACATTTAATGCTTATATCGTATTAAATGAAGCTCCTTTTTCTACAGTCGAATTAACTAATTACGCAATTTTTGCAAGTATTTGTAGTTAGCTTAAATACACCTCTACAATTATATTAAACTAATAAATTATTAATCTGACAGAAATATGAAAACAGTATATAAAGGTGTTTCCAATTGCACGTTTTTTTTAAGAATAAATAAAATATAGATGGCACACTGAATTTGTCTGGGTATGTGGGCATTTAAAAAGTTTGATGTATGACATTTATAATATAAAAATGGCTTCATACACGGTATAACAACGAGTTCAAACTGTTGAATTATTTTATGAAAATCAGCTTTCTGTAAAAAGAGTTTTTAGAAAATTACGTGAATTTTATGGTTTACATAATCGTCCATCTGAAAGCACCATTGGTCGAATTATTAAAAAATTTCAAGAAACCGGTTCCGTGGAAGATCAAAAAAGTGAAAAATACAGTCGTAGTGGTCGCTCACAAGAAAATATTGGTTTGGTTCGTGAAAGTGTTGCTGAAGATCCTAAAATGTTCATTAGACGACGTTCACAACAAGTTGGACTTAGTGGATCAACAACATGGCGTACTTTAGACAAGGATTTAGCTCTGAAGACATATAAGGTTTAAATAACACACGACGTTTTAAATGATCTGAAACCCTTAGACCATTTAAAACGTCGTTCGTTTGTCAATTTCATCAATGAGCTGATTTTTCTCAAAAAATAATGTTTTCCGATGAGGCACATTTTGAACTTGGTGGCTATGTTAATAAACAAAATTGCCGTATCTGGGGTGAGAAAAATCTACAAATTATTCATGAGAAACCTATGCATCCTGAACGAGTTACTGTTTGGTGTGCATTATGGTCAGGCGGTATAATTTGACCTTACTTCTTTGAAAATGCTGCTGGTGAAGCTGTAGCTGTCAATGATGATCGATATCGTCGGATGATAACTGAATTTTTGTGGCCTGAATTAATGAATATTGATCTAGAGGATATGTGGTTTCAACAGGATGGCGCTACACCTCACTTTGCACACGAATAAATTGATTTATTGAGAGAAAATTTCCTGGACGTGTCATCTCAAGAAACGGTGATGTTAATTGGCCATCAAAATCATGTGATTTGGCACCGTGAGACTATTTTCTTTGAGGTTATGTGAAAAGTCAGGTTTCCGAAAACAATCCACAATCAATTCCTGCTTTGAAAGATGCAATTATTCGTCATTGATGAGATAGAGCCTCGATAATGTCAAAATGTCATCGAAAATTTTAACAAAAGAGTGGACGTCTGTGGAGCTACAAGACAGGGCCATTTGGCAGATGTTATTTTTAGCATACAAATGTCATAACTGATACTTCAATTACCAATAAAAAGTCTTTGAAAGTGAATGCAAATTATGTGTTTTATTTATTCTTTATTATTATTATTCTTTACTTAGATATATACATACGTCTTTTAAAGAAAAAAATATTATATATATATATATATATATATATATATATATATTGTCATATTTTTATTATGAGAAAAAATAATGATGTATGAATAAATGACATGTGTGTTCTGAATTTATGTGTGTTTTTGATGATAATGCTTTTACTATGTATTGTATATATTTTACACATGATTGTGTTTAAAGTGTTGTATGTAAATTTAATACTTTGTAACGAGTGTATACAATAATAATCACAATTAATACTTACGCGTTTATGTCTGTCTTATATTGTTAGGTATTTATATATAATAATTGTATTAATTTAGCTAGCTCAGTATATATGTATATTTATAAGAAAGTGATTTTATTAATTATTTTCTTATAATATAATTGTATTAAGATATAAGATAAGCTATGAGTCTATATACGAAGGTGTAGTTTTGCTTAAAACCCGAAGTAGGGTAGGTATGACAATGATTTTTATAGATGTTTAGTTCAAAATCGTTAGATTTAAATTAATTTACTAAATTCATACACACCTCGTTTTATATTTATAAATACACTTTTAGTATTACCAAAAGTCTACCACAATATTGATCTAAATAAGCTTGTTCCAAGGATCAATTAATTCAACAAAATTTAACTAAATGATATAATCAAATTTAATTTGAATACTTTATCTGCCTTCCGCATCTGCATTTATTTTCTTTTAATTATTAATTAGAATGCTTCTTCTACTTGAAATAAAATCCATAAACGTTTTAAACATAACGAATATATTGACTCTTAATTAAAAAATATACATCAAAATAATAAAATTAACAATAATTATTTTAGTAACTATACTATACTACTATATACGTGTGACGAAAAGTGGATACTTTATGATAATCGGAGACGGTCAGGACAATGGTTAGATCGAGGTGAAGCACCAAGACAGCATGCACGAGCATCACTTCACCCGTGAAAGATTATGGTGACTGTATGGTGGACCAGTAAGGGTATTATTCACTATTCATTTTTGCAACCTGGTGAAACCATCACGGCAGCGTCCTATTGTGCCGAACTGGAAATTATGCATGGAAAATTGAGCCGCTTGCAGCCCTCACTAGTCAACAGACATGGATCCATACTTCTTCATGATAATGCAAGACCTCATGTCGCACGATAGACAATCCAAAAACTTTCGGAATTTGGTTACGAAATTCTCCCTCACCCACCTTATTCACCTGACCTTTCGCCAACTGATTTTCATTTTTTCCGAAGTTTAGACAATCACTTAAAAAATAGGGACTTCCCTGACCGGGAGTCTGTAATAGCAGTGTTTGAGCAATATGTGAGCCGTCAAAACCTAGATTTCTTTTCAAAGGAAATTTTTCAGCTTCCAGGCCGTTGGCAACAAACTATTGATGTAAATGGAGACTATTTTGCAGAATAAATATTTATATTTTTTTAAATTTAGACTTTTTTTATTCCTTACAAAATCGGACATTTCATATGTAACAACCTGATACCTATATGTATTTAATAATCAATTTTTAGTCACACTTGTGGAATTATTTAAAATATACGTTCAAAATTATAGTATACTAGCACATTGTCCAAAGAAATAAAATAATGACTAAATAAATGAATAATCTTACCGAATAGTATTCGATAAAATACTTAAGTTTCATTAATTCTATAAATATCTCTTATGTAGAGTAATTTGCTTCAATGAATTTGCACTAGCACTTTCTCTAGATGTAACCTTATAATACATTTTAAACATTTTCCACATTTCCGATTATAAAAAATATATAAAATAATGTTTTAAAATTTTTGAGTGCTGTTAGATCAGCAAATTCTTGTACTTTGATCTGTAACAATATTTCTAACATTCTAATTCTTTTCACTTCCAATGTTAAAAAAATAAACATAAACACGTTTGTTCATAACTATGGTAATGAATAATATCATATCTCCCTCTCTCGACCAATACATAAATGTATTGACCGACAAAGCAAGAACGCTTCTATCTTACAGATCGGAGACTATGTTTCCAGTGTATAATAGACAGAAACTTATATCAAGGCTTTATGCCAATTAAAGAATGTTAAAAAGAATCATTCTATTATTAATAACACCCTATCAACTACATATGTTTCACCGATATCACGGATCGTCAGGTTGATTTGTGTTATTAATGAACGATTCTTTCTGAGTGTATTATCATATCTTTCGATACAGAAAATAATGAATAATATCATATCTCCCTCTCTCGACCAATACATAAATGTATTGACCGACAAAGCAAGAACGCTTCTATCTTACAGATCGGAGACTATGTTTCCAGTGTATAATAGACAGAAACTTATATCAAGGCTTTATGCCAATTAAAGAATGTTAAAAGAATCATTCTATTATTAATAACACCCTATCAACTACATATGTTTCACCGATATCACGGATCGTCAGGTTGATTTGTGTTATTAATGAACGATTCTTTCTGAGTGTATTATCATATCTTTCGATACAGAAAATAATGAATAATATCATATGATTCTTTTTAACATTCTTTAATTGGCATAAAGCCTTGATATAAGTTTCTGTCTATTATACACTGGAAACATAGTCTCCGATCTGTAAGATAGAAGCGTTCTTGCTTTGTCGGTCAATACATTTATGTATTGGTCGAGAGAGGGAGATATGATATTATTCATTATTTTCTGTATCGAAAGATATGATAATACACTCAGAAAGAATCGTTCATTAATAACACAAATCAACCTGACGATCCGTGATATCGGTGAAACATATGTAGTTGATAGGGTGTTATTAATAATAGAATGATTCTTTTTAACATTCTTTAATTGGCATAAAGCCTTGATATAAGTTTCTGTCTATTATACACTGGAAACATAGTCTCCGATCTGTAAGATAGAAGCGTTCTTGCTTTGTCGGTCAATACATTTATGTATTGGTCGAGAGAGGGAGATGAGATATTTTCATTATTTTCTGTATCGAAAGATATGATAATACACTCAGAAAGAATCGTTCATTAATAACACAAATCAACCTGACGATCCGTGATATCGGTGAAACATATGTAGTTGATAGGGTGTTATTAATAATAGAATGATTCTTTTTAACATAACTATGGTAATTTAAAAACTAATTTTCGGTTCAATGTTTTCACTTACTTGCCATTTGATTAACAATACGTTTTTTTGTTTATGTCATTTACGTTTCAGAAATCTAGTTACATAAATTATCTTGCACAATTTATGATTGCATTAATTTATTACCTAATGTGTGGTTCAATCGCGTTCTTCCACACTCGCAACAAGATTTTCTGCATAATCTCTGTTAAGAGATCGACAAATAAATTTTGCTTGATACCATCATATTCAACAGACGCTTTCCCGTCATCTGCATTGTCATTTAGGCACATATATCTTCAATGGATTAGCCCATTTTCGATGTATATTGACTCTGGTGTTTTGAATCATTATTCAATTTGGTGGTTCTTCGTCAAACAATTTTTTGAAAGACTTTTGTAAACACTTTCGTTAATTTTTATAACTTTCTCAGCATTTAAATTCCCAGAAACAAAGCGATCCAAAATACTACATATTAAATCTAAAGCAAAAGTTCTTTTGAATGCTAACGATGTAGTCTCATTGGTAAACACTACATTGTCTAAATAATTTTCTACACTCACATTGCCCACAATCGATGATCAATAAGAGAACCAGCGCAGACTTAATACAAGTATTTATAATTAATGTTTACCATTTATAAGTATCAATTATTTGTTTTTATTGACATATTTAATCTTTTTTAACAATTTCCTTTGTGTTTGACGCAATATTATACTGGGATTCCGACGAAACATCGATATAAATATTTTATTATTTTTTCGTTGTTACGACAAAAATTTAATTACTAATACGACATTCATAACGATATACCTATGCACAGCTGACGACAATTATACACATAAGTACAATTCTAAAGCCTTACTGAATGAAGGTCAAAAAATCATCGGTACCGATTTAATTAGTAAACTTATTAATGTTTATGGGGTCTTTCCTGGAAACCCGCATCTCTTTGTGACACAGACCGTATATAAAAGATTTTATACAGTACTATAACTTCTTCATGTGTATGTAAACAAATTCAAAGATATATTTCAATAGAAAGTTCGTCTTAGGTTACTTGAAACATTTTCTGCAAATATTTTAAAGAACGGAGTAAACTATAGGTAAAATTTTTGTTTCATATGTATGTATGTATGTATGTATGTATGTATGTATGTATGTATGTATGTATGTATATACGAAGGTTGCTTTAAAAATTTAGGGATGATACAGGAAAAACCAACTATTTTAACCGATTTTTTTATTGTTTTTCAAAACATTTGCCTTTATGATCTGTGCACCGCCACAGTTCTCAAAACATTGGACCCATTGTTCTTTTGTCACCTCAGATACGAAGTCTTTTTAGGCTTCCATAGTTGCTTCCAGCAATCTACATATCGTATCTTTTATGTATGAGAATAACAAGAAGTCACAAGGTGCCAGGTTAGGATTATAAGTCGTATGAGTCATCAATTCCGTTCGTGAAACGGCCAGAAACTCTGATGTTTAAGATGCGTTGTGTGATGGTGCATTGTCTTGGTGTAGAATGATTCGTCCTCTTGGTCATTTCTCACGCACGTTTTGGAACACAGTTGGCAAACAAATAGCTGTATACCAGTATTGACTGTGTGATGATCCTCTAACGGAATAGTAGTAAGATAACCGATACGTCCGAAAAAAGAAGCCACCATTCTCTCTTGCCAGAACTTCGTCCGTGTCTCACTTTTGTGGGTTTCCCTTCGCCTTTGAAGACCCATTCATCCAATTATCGCTTGTTTTCTGGCTCATAACCATAAATTCAACTTTCGTCACCAGTAACGATATCGTATACTCATTTTGCTCGACCTCGGTTGAATTTTCTAAGCATTTTTTTGCATCGATTCATACGTGCTCTTTTTGAGCTTCCGTTAAATTGTGTGGTATCCTTCGAGCGCAAAGCTTACTGACGGCAAGATGATCATGAAGTATAGTTCTGACTTTGGTCATACCTATATCCAATGTTGCCTGAGTATGTACAGTGGTTGTCTGTCTTTCTCATCTTGTATACAGCGTCGATATTTTTTGGAGTGAGTGTAGTGGCAGGTCTTCCCTCGTCTTTGGACGAAACACATTCACGCTGGAATTCGTTGTACTACCGTTCAATAGTCGCCAATGATGGTGCTTCGTCGCCAAATAATCGCTTGTATTTTTGCGAACACTCTTTTAGAGTGAGACCGTCTTTAAAATCGTAGAAAATCACGGCTCGAAAATTTTCTCGTGTTAATTCCATTTTTCACAAAAGTCATATTATTTTAAAAAATTACTAAAAGGAGGAAACAGTATATGCCAGTAATTTGTAAATGCTCTTCGGACTAAAAAAACTCAGAGAATACGACAAAACTATTTCCCACAGTACCACCTCACAGAAAGCAACTGAACAGCAAAACTTCGAATATATATGTAATAAGTAATTGAGAAAATTAGGTCTCTATCTCTGATTAAAAAGTTAAAACGCTTTTGTCTGACATTGCAGTTAGGAGGACAGGGTTCTGTCTGTAATAACGGCTTTATTAAGCCGATTTAATGCACCGGTCGTGTTGCAATAATTATAGATAGAAAACACTGTCTTAACTACATTGTCAGGCAAAAGTGTTTTAATTTTTTAATCAGAAGTGTCGACCTGACTTTCCAAATTACTCATTTTATATTTTACCTTATATAGCCATTGGCGATAATAGTTGTTGAATCCCCTCAATTGTCAGGAACAGACTTATTACAAAAAGGAACAAGATAAAAAAAGATTATTGCTCAATTTACTGGAACCTCTAAAAGTAATAAAAGTAGTGTTCATAGTTCTCGAGAAATGACTAAAGTGATTGGAAAATGCAGAGTCATCATTCGGCATCTATAATTGTGGATCGACATCCTTACACAGAAACGAAAACAACACAGTTGTTCCAGGAAAATGTTATTTATTGAAGAGTGAGCTTTTGGAAGTTCGGATTTGAATCTTAGATTATCAGTCGCGGTCAAAATTATAAAACATATATAATTATAGTTTATCGTATATAATTAGTGTTTTGACATTATTGAGTTTTACGTAAATTAATGGTTAATAAAAGTTGTTTCTGTTACATTCTATTTGTCTTATCTATTAATGAATAATCATGTATATAAAATTTGTATGGATTTACTAATACTATGTTTTGTTCTAATACAAATTATCTTTGGCAAGATTTATGACACAATTAGACATACCTACGTAAAATAAAAAATTCCTGCGTTAAATTAGGCAAAATTGAATTTGACAATTACAAGTATTAAATGCTCAGAATGAAAAATGTAATAATAGTTTACTACAGATTTCTAGCTAAGTTGTCAATTTGGTTATAAGTTGTATACTATATATTGTCACGAAATTTCAACAAATTCTAGAAAGTATCGAAAAAACGTTCGAAAAAGTGCGCGTTGCAGATCAAGAACATTTGCGACTTCCTGTGACATTGGTTTTGATATGTAAAAATGGATATTAGTAATCAGTATTGATTAGAGGTATTTGTATTTTGTAATTAGTATTTAGAAATGACTTATTATTAATTTTAACACTATTCTCTAATATACTTCCTTTCGTATTTCCTACACCACTCCATGTATTTTTCATTGATGAAAATAGTACTGTACAAAATTTTTAGGAATCATGTTTATGGTCTCCGTTACTATTTCCTTTACAGCTTCTACTGTCTCAGATATGGTTCTCATCAGTGCTAATTTGATCTCGGAAAATATAAAGTCACATGGGGCGAGGTTCGGTGAATAAGGTGGATGTTCTAACACCGGAAACTTCGTGACAGAGAGTGCAATATGGGGTCAGGAATTTTCCTGATGAAGAAATCATGACATGGTCATTTCTTTGCTCGTTAACGAAAGGCAGTCAGGACCTCAATGTAATAATGTTGATTCATATTAGCTCGTTGCTCTAGTTGAATGTTTAACGTTTTTCGTTAAAGCAAAAATTCAAATCCCACTTCGAATGTGAGTCACGGCGCAACCCTGACGATGATAGTATAGAGAGTGGAAAGTCACGTGCCACGGTCCTGTACCGTTTGACTTTGACGCACTCACAGTGTGTCTGAATGTAAAACAATCAGTCCTGCTTTTTATAGTCATACTCAGTATGTGTTTGCACCCATACTGCACGAAAAAAATAATTTAATAAAAATAAATAAGTATAAAAATACTTACAAACAAAGCAGTGTTCAACATCGATACAAGAATCACCAATTCAAAGAAATGTAAAACATCTTTAAGAACAATACACAAAAAATTATTATTAGATTTTATTTATTTATAACTCATTGCTAACAATACGAGGAAAGCTTGACAAGTAGTAAGAGTGACACATAGGTGGCACTCTAATTGGTAAAACAAATACACTGTAATTTAGGTTGCCTATTTATATGTTTACATTCCGATATTTAGATAAATCGGTTGATTAGTATATTTTTGACAGCTGATTAAAAAAGAAGCAACACGTCGTTTTGTTAAAATGGAAAAAGCAAAGTATCGTGCGGTGATTAAATACTTCGTAATTAAGGGTATGAAAGCTGCCGAAATAAAAGATGAGTTACGGGAAACATTAGGTGAATCTGCTCCATCATCCGCCACAATAAGTAGATGAGTAAATGAATTTAAACGTGGTAGAATAAGCTGTGTTGATGAAGCGCGCTCTGGAGCACCCAAAATCGTGACTTCTAAGGAAATGATTATAAAAATCCATAATGTTGATTCATATTACGCAAGATCGACGACTCAAAGTGACAGAGATAGCAACATGGTAAACATTTCAACAGAACGCACACACCACATTTTAACGGTAGAATTGGGCCTTTCCAAGTTCTCGGCAAGGTGGGTGCCGCGATTGCTTACGACTGATTAAAAGTTCACTCGCTTGCGCATTTCCAATGAGTGTTTGGACCTTTATACGCGGAATCCGGTTGAATTTTGTAGGCGATTTGTTACTTACGATGAAACTTGGAAACACTACAGTACACCCGAAACTAAACAACAGTCGAAACAATGGTTAGATGGTTGGGTCTGCACCTCCAAAGAAAGCGAAAACCACTTTATCGGCAAACAAGGTGATGGCATCAATTTTTTGGGATTCAAAGGGCATTTTGTTCATTGATTACCTTCAGAAAGGTGCCACCATAAACGGACAATATTATGCAGAACTTCTACAAAAATTAAATGTTGAGATTCGTGCTAAACGGCCAGGAATGGCAAAGAAAAAGATTCTGTTTCACCAAGACAAGGCTCCCTCGCATACCAGCACAGTTGGGATGTCCAAAATCCACAAGTTGCATTTCCAATTAGTACCGCATACGTCGTATTCGCCGGATCTAGCCCCTACCGACTTCCACCTTTTTCCAAAATTGAAAACGGCATTAGGTGGAAAGAAATTTTCGTCTAACGACGAGCTTTTCATCTTCGTAAATGAGTATTTTGCAAGCTTTCCGGAATCGCATTTTAGAGATGGCATAAGGGCATTGGAGCACCGTTGGAATAAATGTGTTGCTCTTTTAGGAGAATATATTGAAAAATAAAAATTATTTTGTATTTAAAAAATTCGTTTTTCTTTTCCATTCTCACTACTTGTCAAACTACCCTCGTATATGTATGTACACATGTATATGCTGGGTTTACTTGTCTTGAGAGGACGGAATATATGTATTTATTACATATTAAAAATTGTCTGCAGCTCATAACAATACATAAAATATCAATACAGGACAAACTAACCAGCGCTCCTAACAATCTATAAACACAGAACAACAATTAGATTATAGTAAAATATACATAAAATGACGAATCAATTTTAAAATGTAATACGCAAACATTGGGAGAACTTTTATCATGTGATAAATACTTTAAAAAAATATCGAAGACAAACATGTAGATAATTATTACGACTTCGTAAGTCTAGAAAAAGATAGTGGGGATGATATGGTATACTTCAATTCTTGTCGAGTAAAAAAATTATGAAACGTAGTATGTAATATCACATACATAAGTCACCAATAAATAATGTTGTTTGTTTTTCTCACTTCGATAAAATTATTTTAAAGATTTTTAATGTTGCTTTTTTCATACAATATATACATATTTGTATATGCAGTAGTTCCAAAACTCACAGAATAGATGCATTTTTAAATTACTATAATTAATTACAATTAAATTTACAACTTTTCAGATCTTCCGATGAAATAAAATAATACCTTAATTTTTGCAAACAAAATTAATTTATGTGATGATGATTTCGTGTACAATGCGCCCATCATCAGTAGTCACTATTGATGATTTCTAAATTATATGCGAAATGATCATATAGGTAAAGAAATTAGTTTGCAAAAATTAAGTTATTTATTTAAAATATCATTACACTGTGAGATAACATTTATAAATTAAACTTTTTATACTTTAAACTGTGTATGCTAAATTATTCACAAATATGTACATATTACTGTGTATTTTGAACTAGACATTATACTTATATAAACATGCATTATGTGAATGTGAATGTGAATATACGAAGTCAAATTCACACTTAATATTCTTATATACAAGAATTCATTAAATAAAAAAAAGGTTTACAATTCTTAATAGACCCACTTCGTTAATATGTATAAAGATGTACATTGTACTGTGGAAAAATTTAGTTTAAGTATTTAAAGGATACATGTCTACAATTAATTTTGCTTTGGATGAACAATTGACTGTTATTATATATTTTTGTTAGAGATTTGGATATAATTTCTTATAATAACACTAAAATATATATAAATAAATTTATTTATAATATTATGTTATACCAATATAATTTTGTCATTTTGCAAGGAATTAGTTGTTTATGTGGAAGGTCAACCAAGGTTACGCCAAAATTTAATACTAACGATCATATGATAAGCAGGATTACAGGAATCGTTAGACAACATTTAAAAGACACATTTAATTACTATGAGTAGAACGTTCGACACATAGCAGCAGCGTTTTCGTAATTGTATGCAAAAACAAGATAAATGATAATTTAAAATAAAAGATAAGTTCAAACAAATAAATATAAGACATTTTGAAAAAGGACAGTAAAATGATAAAACAATGACGTGGAATATAAAAAAACAGTCCACAGAAGTTGTTTGTCAACTCGGATTATGCGCAGGGCGCACCAATAAACCGTTCGGCATCTATAAAAGAATTCGCTTGACTTTCAAAGCTAGAAGACGTAGAAAACCTGTAAATTATCTGTACGTATAAAATCATGTCTTTTTACTGCATCATGGTGACACATATTAGGGGACCTATGCTTTTAAATTATTTTTTAATTTAATTTCTCTTAAAATTTTTTAATTTTTTAAGTTGATTTCTTTTCTGGATTTAACAGATTTGAATGTGCACTATATTAGGTGGGTGATCACCATGTGTGTACTAAACAACAGGTGTATATAAAATAGTTTATTTTGTTTTGATATTAAAGACAGATAAGAAATTAAAATTAATTTTTTTACTTTGCATTAATGACTGAAATTTTAAATTTTTAATTTTGTGCATTGTTTAAAATAAATGAAACTGCGAGTCATGAAGGTGACGAACGAATACGTGTATATTTAGTTTTTTGCTTTTTACTATTAAATTATAATCGAAAAATTTTGATTTAAGGTTGTCAAAAATTGAAGTTTTCGAATTTAGACAAAGTTAATTCTAAATTGTTTTAAGGTGTTATTCGTCATTATTTAATGTCGTTCCTATACATAATTACATTTAATGTTTCCTGCTAGTAAGCAAGTAAACATTTCTTAGATTATTCATATATTTCATTTATGTATGTACATATATATATCCTCCTGACGTTTCGATGACATCTCAATCATTTTCTTCAGGGGTTTCAGGTTGACACTTCACTATCTATATATATATACACATATATGTATATATATATATATATATATATATATGCATACGAGGTTTGTTCAAAAGAAAAGGTGAATTTTGAATTTTCGTGCGCTATGTACATTCGATTATCGAATTTTTTTTTTGTTATGTTGATACACATGTGTTAGTCATATGTTGGCATTATCAGCCAATTAGGATTAGTAATTTATTGTTGACAACTGAAAAGCTTAGTCACGTTTGTGTGTGTTCTTCGAGTATTGACTTTTGAAAAAAATGGATCAAAAAATATGTATTAAATTTTGCGTTAAAAATGGAATAAAGTGCTCCAAGGCACTTGAAATGTTGACTGTTTTGCTCGCTATTTTCTTCGATTACAATGGCGTGGTGCATAATGAGTTCTTGCCAACAGGTCGTACGGTTAACGTTTGCGTGAAGCAATACGGCTCAAACATTCGGAATTGTAAAAAAAATCATGGATTCTGCATCACGATAATGCACCCGCTCACACATCAATACTTGTTCGTAGTTTTTGGCCAAAAACAACACCCTAATGATGCCTCAACCACCTTATTCACCAGATTTGGCTCCCTGCAACTTTTTTCTATTTCCAAAACTGAAAAGACCAATGAAAGGAAAGCGTTTTGCCACAGTTGATGAGATAAAGTCAAAATAGAAGAACAAGCTGATGGCATACCGAAAAGCGCATTTCAGGAGTGCTTCGAAGAAAGGAAGAAGCGCTGGCATAAGTGCATTATATCTGAGGAGGATTACTTTGAAGGGGACAAAATGGATATTGATAAATAGAGAAATACTTTTCAAAAGAATTCAAAATTCACCTTTTCTTTTGAACAAACCTCGTATATATATTCAGTCTTAACTGATGTAATAAGACGTAGTTTATAAGAATAATTTCTTGCTTTATTTACCAAGTGTTGTGTTGATCCCCAACTCCATCCTATTAATATTTTACAAAAAAAATCCATACAAAAGAGTCTCATAATTAAATATTGTGCTGTGAGCAAATGTTTATATCAACACTCAAATTTTATTTAATATTTCATAGTACATATCACAGTAATATGTACACATATCGGAATGTCGGGAAAGCCATGAAACATTTTCGCAACACCTGGTGCTTATTCATTTTTTGCAGGTGTTAGAAGCATTCGCATCTATCTTTATGTTAAGTTGAAAATGGAAAGTAAAGAACGCGCATCAAGCTTCTAAAAAGTTGGGTAACCTTTGTGATGACAGTGCCGTACAAGAATATTAAAGATTTTTAAACATAGCGACGCTCCTCGATCAGTGACCCTCACTAAAGTTGATGGCGACAAAATAAAGGTGTTAACTGAGCCAAACTCACGTCACGAAAGAAAGATTATCGAAGAAAATGGATAGTATATACACAATCGATTGATTTTTTATATTTAACATATTAACAATTTAAATTAAGGATTTGCTTAGCACCCTTGCGGTTCTAAATTTGCGGTGTAACAAATGTGTCACTCACGCTCGAGATTCTTTTCGACACTATAGGCACCACACTTTCGATGATAAGCAAAAAAATTATTTTAAGCACTGAATCCAATAACAAGAAAATATGTCATGACTTTTTCAACATTACATTTTATTTGAAGATTAGAAGATGTATAATTCAAAACAGAAGTTCTAAATACTTGTTATCATTTTCCAAATGCAAGGCGATGTTCTTAAAACTTAAAAAGCCCCTCCCAAATATAAGGGTATTAACCACTGTAAACCGATCAGTCTGTTTGTAAAATTATTACTGGGTAGTTTTGTGAATATACAAACGGTACTAGGAAAGTTTTGCAATATAGCTTTGTTTATTTAATTTTTTCAAAGTAATTTCCTCTACACTCAATACACCTCTCCATCCTCCATTTCCACATGCGGGAACAGTACAATGTCGCAGGGAGCAAATCTGGACTATAGGGAGGGTATTCGAGGAGTTTCAATCCTGACGTAGTCAAATATTCGGTGCAGGTTTTGGCGCGGTGACCTGGAGCATTATCGTGATTGAGGAACCAGGTGTCCATTCTTACCACTTAGCTATGACTGTCTTCTGTGTGTCCAAAACGATGCGTTCCACGATTCCACTCGATTTGAAAAATACAGCTATCATTTTCTTCTTTACAGATCGGGATTTTCTGACTACTACGGGTGTGTCCTCATCATCAAAGACCTAAACTTTGTTTTGAGCTTCGGTCGGCACATCGTAATGGTACAGCCAAGTCTCGTTACCTGTCACGATGTTATTCACATACCGAGATTGCCACTTATTAAACTTTTTAGCATCTCCCGGCACCAAATCACACGTCATATCATCTGCTCTTCAGTCAGTCAATGCGGCACTCAGAAAAAACAAAGTTTCTTCACGTGCAAATGATCATGCAGAATCGAACGAATTGCTGGTGCAGCTACTATGCACGTATGAACATATCTCAACATGCAGCAACAAGCAGCTTCCTACGTTGCGTCATATTGCAAAACTTTCCTAGTACCCTTTATAAAGTAAAGGTTTTATGAATAATGCCAAATAATAAGTTATTTGGTTCGTTGAATGAGTAAAAAATATTGGAATTACTAAGTCTACAGTAAATATCACAATTCTCTGATTCCAACAAAATAAGCAAACGTAATCGAACGTCAACTACAGATTGAAAATTCAATCGCGATCGTGATAATTCAATTTCTATTAACTACAAAACACAGGTTACAAGACGTAGGATTGATTACACGGCTGCATTCCAGGATTGAAATGTTTCGAATAAGCACGCAGTCATGAAAAAAAGTAATTTGGACAGACAATTGAAAATTTCAAATAATGAGAGAGAAGCGAAGAATTTTCGTGCGAATATCCAATAGACTATAATTGTTGCGTCATTGCGTTGTGCCCACTATAAAACATGGGAGGAGCAGTACTCAAATTTAGGGTTGCTTTTCGTACATAGCTATAGGAGATCTAGTAAAAATTCAGAATTGAACATTGTCGAAACATATTTAACGAACATGTAATTTTTGTAGTAGTAAAATTAATAGGTGCCAATATTATTTTTATGCAAGATAATGATCCAAAACACATAGTGTGCTGAAATACTTAGAAAACGGGGACAAGAAAACATAAACATTTTAGAAAATAAATATCTACTTTTCATTATTTTATTTTATTTAGATAAATTATAAATATTATTATTTATACAAAACCACTCGTTTCTTCCTTAACTGGAGCGTTTCGTATCACATTTCATATTTGCCATTATAGTTTACCTTTCTGAGAAAAATGGATAAAATGAATCCCAAAATACAGTAGTCATAACCTTTGCCATCTTCGAAGCACTTGTATCAGCCTCAGTCCATCGTTTCCATTGTTGTTTCATTTCAGACGTCCAGCTTCCATCAACAGTTATTTGGCGCCAAAAATGTTTTCGATCATATCTTTCATTTCACTAAATTGACGGCTTAAATGCGTTCTTGATTGTATTTGTAGTCCACAGTCATCAAATGTGCCCTATTTTCTTCATACTGAATTCGAGACCACTGATCCATATGAAACGTGTAGAATCTCTGCTACGGTCATCTAGCACGATATCATGTACTTTTCAAATAAGTTCTGGAGTACATATTTCTATTGAGTTTCCACTGCGTTGTTTCTACTGGTCCAGTCACGTTTAAACTTAGAAGTCTATCGTTTTGTTAATGCAATCGATGAAGATTGGTCCCCCTAAACAGACTTTGACTCAACTTTGATTTCAGCGTTTCTTTTTTTAAGTAAAAACTTAATCAGTCATTCCATGTTTCAAAACAAGCTGAAATCAATTAACTTTTTATTCAAATAAGGCGCACTCTTACGTCTGAAATGAACGCAAAGTTTTAATGACATTTTCAATGATAAGGGCCAGCTTTTTTAGCCGCAAGTTAACTTTGAGTGATTCGAATAGAATAAATACTCATTGTCAAATTTCAAATTGAATTTCCAACTTTTCGTAGACTTGTGGACATTTTATGGAAAGTATGTTAGATCTGAAATAGGTAGTATCAGAGTCAGAGGTACAATTATCACTAATAGTTTTCTTTCCACTGTTTTAGATGAAAGGCAATCAATGCCAAATGATGCTTCTTTATTTCTCGTTCATTACTCTTTTACTGACGAACATTTGCGCCTTCTAATAACCATATACTGTCGTCATTTTAGAAAGAGACTTATTTAGTTCCAGTTTCAAGAAAAATCTGTGGTTGCAAATTTACAAACTATTCATATTTCGCTGATGTAAGATTTTTGTAAGAGTTTTATGAGCTATTGTGCAAATATTTCAATAAATATACATATGTTACCATTCAATTAGAGTGTAGACTTATATACCATGGTACAGCTGTTCTGACTAATATTGCTGACGATATTATATCTCCTACAGGTAGAGATGCGATTACTATTGTTTTTCTTGACTTTTCCAAGTCTTTCGATCGCACTAATCACAGAATTTTAACTTCTATTCTACATCGTATAGGTTTTGAATGTGCTACGCATTTCCTTGAAAATTTATCAGAATATTTAGAAATGTGTCATTGTGACATATTCCAGAATTATCCACTAGCTTCAGTTTCTTTATAGTTTTGACAGAGTTAAGGTCTCTCGGCGATTTGAGGTAAGGGACTTGCGAATTCTCTTTGATGTGTGACTTCCCTTCACCAACTATATTTCTTCCACCTTCAACGCTGCCCCCAAGTCTTCAGGCTCTTGATTCGAACGAGATTTTAACAATCCTTCGCCTCCAAGAATGTCTAATTCAATTTTCCACTGCCGCATACGAGGGACAATAATCACCGAGGGCATCAATTACATCTCCGTAAATCTACTTACCTTTTAATTCCATTAAATAAAGGTATTTAATAATAGCTCGACACTCCAATTTTTAGATTTTCACAACTACGATCGACATTCTTTTGTAAATTATATTGCACAACTACACTTAAACTTGTTGATGTGCAAACTTACAATGATATATCTACTAAACTACTGCTCGTTACGATGATATCGCAATAATTATTATTAAAATAATATAATTAATTTTTTTCTTCCTCTATCAGCTTGTAATATACATTAGAATGTTTTACGTTTTTTATTAATTTCGTCAGTTTATTTATGCAACTAATATTATTGACTAGTATTATTGACTAAGTTGTCATCGTCAGCAGATAATTAATCATAATTGGCTTTCAGCGGTGTAAGTCTAGTACAGACTTCGTCTGTGTGCGAGTTATACCATGGTTCCAGGTGCGACACTGTGACTGATTGATGAATACGAAAATTATCGTGGAAAGAGGCCATATTAACCTTAATTCATTAACTTAATCAACCATTGTTTCCATTAAAGTTTACGTTACCGACAAAATAGCTAACAATAAATTATATCTCGTAAAAAATAGGTATATAGTTTCTTAAATATCTGGTGTTTACTTTGTTAACATTAAAAAAGCTTCAATCTTAAACTAATATAGGAAGAAACATACCGCTGTTATACAAAAAGATACAAACGTGAAAAGAAGTTATAGGGAAACTTAAAAATCGTCCGTCTTAAGTTATACCTTCTCTTTAAAGAAAGCTACCAACATATGGCATGCTCTCAGAACAATTACCTATATATTCTTCACCAAATAACGCTTTAAAAGATAATATTCGCAGGACTAAATAACTTACATTGTATGTATTATTAGGTGGGACCACAATGAGCGTAAGCATGTGATATCTGCATACTAATTTCTAAAATTAAATCGAACTGAAAGCATATGTTTAAACACTAGTTCGATATTGTTTCTTCTTTTTGGTTTTCTTTTCTCTTAGTTTTTGCGTATAAATTATTACCAAACGCATGCCAAACATAATTTTAGTATTTTTAAATTTGCGTATTTCTTACGCATGAGAGTTACTATCTATAGATTATTATTGATGAAAATGTTTAAATTTAGGAACCTCAACAAACAAATAAGTGTTTCGGTGCAGAGCTTCATTAAAGTTTTCAAGCCGTATCCCTGTTCTTACCCAATTGATTTTTTTTGTTTTTTGTAGATTTGTTCATTTGACAACCAAAGAGAAGATATTTATTAAATTTATGCTTCAAGGACGATACGTTTATATTATTACGAAATACGCGCTCATTACAGTTATATCATTGATCAGTGCAATCTATTACGATATTCGTATTCAGCTCTCTTATGTTCCTATTTTATCTTTGATATATTTGTTTTATAATATTTTACTAGTTATAATTCAAAGTATAATATATAGAATTACTATTTTTGATTATATACAGGGTGATTGAGGAGAAACTCCAACATTCGGAGGAGGTGTTTGTGGGATAAATGTTAACAAAAAAGTTTAATGTTCATATGGTTGAATATCAACGGTTACTGAGATATCAATAAAACTGTTTTCACCTCAGTTAATAACAGTAGTTCACCAGTAAAGAATATTGTTTATACTGTATTATAAGTTATTGATAAAAGATGTAATAAACCGAAATCAAATACTCTCTCAATACATGCACTAACTCGTTTGTCGATCGTACGGTAGATCATTGAAGTGCACGGTAATTTTATCCTATGAGTGTTGCACAATTGACGCTCCGACCGAGTAGTGTTTCTCTTGTGTTTTCTTTTGTGTCATAAACTTACGATTTAAGCGATCCTGAAAGCAAGTAATCCAGGCGATTCACATCTGGAGACCTTGATGGATAATTTTCAAAACTATCACGGCCAATCCAGAGTTGAGGTAAACGATTGTTAAGATAATTGATGACAGCACAGACAGAATGGACAGGGGTACCATCACGTTGAAAGTAATGTTTTGCCTAATATTTGAAGAAACATCATTCAGTAAATTTGACAAATTACTTTCTAAATAGTTTAATAATTCTCCAGACAATTATTTAGCACAACAATTGTACCATACCATTCACGTCAATGCCAAATCGATGCTGAAATTTACTTTCCATTGTGGCGAGCGGTTTTTCATTTGACCAACGATGTTCATTGTGATAGTTATTTACTCCATCAGAATAAAAGTATCTTCATATGTGAACAAAATAAAATAAAACATCATGTCACCTCATGGAGATTCTGGACACGCTGAAAATGGAAAGATTTTAAACCGTTTTAGCGAATGACTTCCCATATTGTACTCTGATTAGTTTTGAGGCGGGTGCAATGCCTTAAATACAATTAAAAATTTAAAACAAATATAATCGATAATGTGATATTTTGAAGTTTTTAAATTAGAATACATTTTAATCTGATACGTAGACTTTCGCGGTCGTGGTCCATGCTATCTGCTTCTGGGCTTCCGGGCTGGAACCGCATCACTGGTATAACTGCCGATGTTTCATACCCACTCGTATGGGACATCTTCAGAGCTCAACTACTGCTATTGTCTGTCGCACTGAAAACTGAGTTTAAAGGTATGCATAACAGTTTTCAGTGCGACAGACAGTAGCAGTAGTTGAGCCCTGAAGATGTCCCATACCAGTGGGTACGAAACGTCGGTAGTTATACCAATGACGCGGTTAAAGCCCGGAAGCCCAGGAGTAGAATACATTTTTGTTTTTGGAACTATAGACTTTTGATTTTCTTTATATTAAAACTAAAGCATTTAAATTAATTTTGAACTTTAAGTTATACAAGGTAATATACAAAACGATGTAGGGTCCTTATATCCCCTGAATTTTGTATTATTCACTTGCATTTAATTTTTAAAAATTTAAGTTAAAGATAGGGAATATTATTGACCAGGATAGATATACAGGATTAAGCTTAAAACAATGGAAGGTTATTATGTCACTAGCTTTTGTATTTTAAACTTGTATTTTTAAATAAGAACTATCATTAGAAGCCAGCTGTGCCTATAGTAAGTCTTATAGATTTTTTTATAATAGACATTATACGAAACCATTTATGTATACTTGGAGGGTATATTCCCTCATATAACAGGTAGTTTTATGTACGTATTTTGCTGTACTCAGGAAAAAAGTAATTGAAACTTCAAATTCTACAATTATATTTCTAATTAAACGTTGGTTGTTATATTTAAAAAATGTATACCTTATAAATGTAACATTTAATGTAAATTAATTTGACGGTAAGGTATATTTGAGATCAACATAAAGAATTAATTATTTTATTATATTATTATTATACAGGAATGTTTACATAAATAAATTAAGAATTTTATTTATTTTGAAAATATGAAAGTGTTAATCTTGTTATAAAAGAGTCCTAAGAAATAAGTTTTCTTTTTTAAATTATAAGAATCTAAGTATATGCTCTTGAAAGTTATAAAGAGTTTTCCTTAATTTTGAATAACTACGTATTACTGCATACCTTATAGTGCATTTCATTAAATGTAAATATGTATTACTTCTTCTAAATTGGTTTCGTAATTTTTTAAAATACTTTAATGTACATAATTTCATTTTCATATTTTTATTTTTATTTAAATATAATGTTTAAATATTCTGATTAATATAAATTTAAATAAGCATGCAGTTTAGTTTTTATTATAGTTTTGGTGCAACAAAAAAAAAGCAACTACAGAAAAAATTTCAGAAAGTCGTATCGAGAATTTCATATCACTTGTATATTCATCTAAAGCTAATGTTACCATAAAACACTAATCAAGTATTGTTCTTTAAACGACTTCGGGTTGTAAAATTAATAATCATGTATGGTGATTAAAAGGTATGCATAACAGTCAAGATAATAAATAAGCAAACTCTGCATTACGTACACTACCGTTCATAAGTATTTGGGCACCCATAAATTTAGAAGAAATGATTAAAAGCACTAGTGAAAAAATGAAAATATATTTATTACATGTACATACATAACTAATTACAGTATCTGGCAGTAGAATTACATATTATATTTAAATTTTCGATTCATCTATGTGACCTCCTTTGTTTTTTATAATGGCAGCACATAATCGCGGCATTCTTGCAATTAGTTTTGCTAATGTATCCGGTGTTATGCGGACCCAAGCTTCCTGCAGTTTCCTCCACAAATCAGCCTCCGATGTTGGTACTGCTTTTCGGACCTCCCGATCAAGTTCCTCCCACAATAACTCTATTGGATTTAGATCGGGGCTTTGGGGAGGCCATTTCATAACTTCGATGGATCCTTCCGCTTCCAAGAGTTGCAAATAGTCTTTGCATATTTTGGATGTGTGCTTTGGGTCATTATCCTGCTGGAATACAAAATTCCTACCCAAAAGTCTTAATCCTGAAGCAATAGCGTTGGTCTCCAAAATGTTTCGATACTGCTCTTTCCTTAGTATTCCCTCAATTTTCACAATATCACCCACGACCGTACCACCAAAACAACCCCAGATCATCACGGAACCACCGCCATGTTTAACCGTAGGCACAATACATTGCTCTGCCGCACTCTCACCTGTAGATCTCCGAACGAAAACACGTCTTCTGGACCCGAAAATTTCGAACTTTGACTCATCGGTCCACAAGACTTTACTCCACTGTTCAACTGTCCAATGTTGGTGTTCACGAGCCCAGTTTAAGCGTTTCCGCTTATTCTGTTTGCGCAATAACGGTTTTTTCATTGCAAATCGTCCGTTGTTACGCTTATTGACTTTGGACGGTCTGCATTGATTTCTGCAGCGATTTCTGGGACTGTTTTCCGTCGATTTCTTTTGCTTGTGATCACTATTGCACGATCCTCAGCAGAAGTTGTCGCTCTGGGTCTCCCACTCCGTGATTTATTGAGAACACTGCCACTTTCTCGGTATTTTTTGACGACATAGTCTACGGAAGTATTATTTAATTTTAATTGTTTCGCAATTTGCCGGTTGCTTTTGCCATCTTGATGGTGCGCAATTATAAGAGAACGCGTTTCAATGTCCATCTCTTTTCTTTTTGGCATATTTAACGATCTTAACAACACTACTAGCACAGGAATATCTCACAACGAATACAGAAACGTAACTGAGGGCAATTTCAAAAATATAACATGAAACTCGCCCGAGGTCATTAAAACATCATTACTAAACTTATCCTTCAGTATCCTTCACAGAAAGACAATTACAAGAACTTGGAGAAACTTTTATTGCGCTAATCCCCAGGTAGTCCCAATAACAAATTTTGGTTTATTGCAGGTAATAAAGTAATACATAATGTTACTTATGCAGCGTTTCTGTAGATTTAATACTTTCCTTATACCTATCCAATATTACAAGAATGAATTTCCTAGAAGCTATGCTGTTCAAATAATTTTATAAAATATGGGTGCCCAAATACTTATGAACGGTAGTGTATATACTCGCCTTTCAAGTTTACTGCACACTAGGGCAAATTCATATGTATAATTGTAAATATTTACAATATCCCCTATTATTTCGTGTTGTAAATAATTTAGATAACATTTTGTATGTAAGCAAGTTTCATTTTGTTAACGTTCATTGAATTTGTTTCCTATTATTTATTTTTTGAATAAAATCTGCTAACATCTTCGTGAAATTTAATTAGAATAAATTAACAATATATAAATTTGTTTAAATGTAGTTCTAATTCTGTTCCACCTTAACAACGTTAACTGGCAAATTTCTGATCCTTATGTCGATTAGTTGGTGACAACGAATTAAGAGCGTCTCGAAATTTTTGACGACATGGATAGTGTTGAAATTCGTCATTAGGTAACTTCTTTTTGAAAGATTGATCAGTAGCAAATATTCACAATTAGATGAAGGATCGTCTGAAAAACTTCGGCTCCTTCATTTTTCACTGTTGATATATGGATTCGTAAGTTCAAATGTAATCGTAAAGAAGCGTGAATGTTCGAGAAAGCTATCATTCTGCATACTTGTGTACTTTCTTCCAAATTCAATATCTATGAAATGTTCGTATTCATTTTTTTAATCACTTACATTTACTTAATCTTTTGTATGCTTTAATCGTTGCAAAATACTTTGATATGATATCAAAAATAATAATTCTATTCATTCACTTAATTATTCTTATACATTAATTTTTAAGTACTGAAATAGTCAATTATCATTTATTTTATCAATTACTACTACAATCTATATTTATACAAACAGTGACTAAATTTAATTTTATTTAATAATATTGTTTCCATTCTCCCACTGCATTGTTTCTGTTCCAACGATATCCTACAAAATTACAAATAAGTCTGAAGAATTTTCGAATCGTTCCCCATATTTGTTTTCATATTCACAGCCAAAAATATAATTATATCGTCAGATATAAAACATAAATAAATTAATTACGTCGTTCTTGCAAATTAATTGAACAATTATTGCACTTTATATATAATTTAATTTAAAAAAAAGCCCGGTGCCAAAAATAATTGTTCGTTATGTAGAATTGTACGTTGTAGTGCTTACATCACAAAAAACGTTGTACGATGATTAAAAGACTCATGTTAACTTGCAAATATTTATAAGCGATTGTTGATATAGTTAAATGTGTTAATGAAAATTTCAAATTATATATAACTTTCTTATAAAATATATAAATGAATAGATAATTACTTTGTTCTTATTTTTAACTTATTTATTTTGTTTAAACTCTGTCTCAAGATCATGGGATTCTGCATCGCATTGATAAGATATGGCCAGGACAAACTATAAAAAAAATCAATGTATCCATCTTAAAATTTTGTGTGAGGTCTTTGGTATACGAAGATAGTTTGACAAGTAGTGAGAATGACACATAGGTGGCGCTCTAATTGGTAAAACAAATGCACTGTAATTTAGGTTGCCTATTTATATGTTTACATTCCGATATTTAGATGAATCGGTTGATTAGTTTATTTTTGACAGCTGATTGAAAAAGAAGCAACACGTCGTTTTGTTAAAATGGAAAAAGCAGAGTATCGTGCGGTGATTAAATACTTCGTAATTAAGGGTATGAAAGCTACCGAAATAAAAGATGAGTTACGGGAAACATTAGGTGAATCTGCTTCATCATCCGCCACAATAAGTAGATGGGTAAATGAATTTAAACGTGGTAGAACAAGCTGTGTTGATGAGGCGCGCTCTGGAGCACCCAAAATCGTGACATCTAAGGAAATGATTATAAAAATCCATAATATTATTACGAAAGATCGACGACTCAAAGTGAGAGAGATAGCAACGTTGTAAACATTTCAACAGAACGCACACACCACAATTTAACGGTAGAATTGGGCCTTTTCAAGTTCTCGGCAAGGTGGGTGCCGCGATTGCTTACGACTGATTAAAAGTTCACTCGCTTGCGCATTTCCAATGAGTGTTTGGACCTTTACAAGCGGAATCCGGTTGATTTTTGTAGGCGATTTGTTACTTGCGATGAAACTTGGATACACTACAGTACACCCGAAACTAAACAACAGTCGAAACAATGGTTAGATAGTGATTCTGCACCTTCAAAGAAAGGGAAAACCACTTTATCGGCAAACAAGGTGATGGCATCAATTTTTTGGGATTCAAAGGACATTTTGCTCATTGATTCCCTTCAGAAAGGTGCCACAATAAACGGACAATATTATGCAGAACTTCTACAAAAATTAAATGTTGAGATTCGTGCTAAACGGCCAGGAATAGCAAAGAAAAAGATTCTGTTTCACCAAGACAACGCTCCCTCGCATACCAGCACAGTTGGGATGTCCAAAATACACGAGTTGCATTTCCAATTAGTACTGCATACGTCTTATTCGCCGGATCTAGCCCCTTCCGACTTCCGCCTTTTTCCAAAATTGAAAACGGCACTAGGTGGAAAGAAATTTTCGCCTGACGACGAACTTATCATCTTCGTAAATGAGTATTTTGCCAGCCTTCCGGAATCGCATT
Source organism: Dermolepida albohirtum (assembly GCA_031893035.1). Lineage (NCBI taxonomy): Eukaryota > Metazoa > Arthropoda > Insecta > Coleoptera > Scarabaeidae > Dermolepida > Dermolepida albohirtum. Next base: position 81,841 of record JAVIWB010001708.1, read on the forward strand.
TTAGAATTGGCATAAGGGCATTGGAGCACCGTTGGAATAAATGTATTGCTCTTTTAGGAGAATATATTGAAAAATAAAAATTATTTTGTATTTAAAAAATTCGTTTTTCTTTTCCATTCTCACTACTTGTCAAACTACCCTCGTAATACACTGACTCTCTTCAATATTATCTGCGCTACAATTAATGATATTTACTAAAAAAATACAAAGTTAATAGTAATAGAAAATGTATTTGATACCTTGAATCTCTCTATGTTTATTTATTTTTAAATAAACTGTATATTGTAAATTAAAGTAAATAAAATCTCATACTATTTGACGATGAACATATTTCTTATTATTTATATTATTTCATCATCGTCATCGAATTTGTTTTGACGCTTAAGAAATCCTGCATGTTTAAAACAATTTGTTATTGTTTTTGCTGTGACGTTTTGCCATGCCATCTGAATACAGTTCACCGCATCAAGAAGACTGTCTTCTGCATTGCTATCGATCATTATTTTTGAAAGAAGAATTCGTCGATAATTGCTCTTCAAACTGTGGATAACGCCTTGATCCATTGGTTGTAATTTGGAACTGATATTAGGAGATATAAACACCAATTTAATGAATTTCAAATTCTTTACCTCAGGGTGCGCTGGACAATTGTCTGCTAGTAATAAAATTTTTCTCCTTAATTCGTTATCCCAATCGCGCAATTCGTTACAAAAAATATCTGACGTCATCCATGCTTGTTTATTAAACTGTATTTTACAGGCAATCGTTTACCGCGAAAACAACGTGGGTTTTGGGACTTGCCAATAATAAGTAACTTCCTTTTTTCTGTGCCTATAAAATTTGCTGCAACCAAAACCGTGAGCTTTTCTTTTGATAGTTTTCCACCAATGCAACTATCGCCCATAAATTTCAACGTTCTGTTGGGCATTAGCCTATAGAATAGACCCGTTTCATCTGCATTGAAAATGTCGTGGTCTTCATAATTTTGTCGTATGTTGGACCATTTATTTTGCAACCAATCATCTACTACTTCCATATTAACTGACGCTGCTTCGCCTATAACTTTTCCACTGTTGATATCATGGCGTTTTTTAAATCTTTCGATCCAGCTTCGACTACATTTGAAATCGCTATCTTCCACTTTGCTTCCCAAGTGAAAGCTTTGCGCTTTTGTTTTTGATTATCACTTGGCGCCATGTTTATAAACCAACAAGCTACAATTGGTAAATACTGTAACACGAACGGACAACGTAACGTGACTAATTTGTGAGACAGACTGAAGGGGAAGGACTGACAGGCACCGCGTTTTTGATGTAACGGAGTTTTTGGGGGATTCCCATTCGAGCGATAAAGAAAGTTCATTATAAGCGGCACATTGTTTTCGGTTGAAACGTAAAATATGGTTCATTATATGCGAAAGTTCAATTTTGCGAGTTCATTACAAGCGAAAAAAAATACATTGAGCTTAAAGGACCATCTAAACGGTTTATAATAACCGAGAATTAAATATAACCAGGTTCATTATAAGCAATGAAGAATTTCAAATCTTTTGGGGGAAATACATTTCGGAGTGAAGATTTCCAACAAGAGGTCAATTACAATATACTTTTCCTCGGGTGTAAAACATGATTACAGATCAAATAAAAGCGGAGTTAAAAGTTCAAAAAATATATCTGACACTAGATGAATAGTATTTTAAATGTGTTAGTTCGCAGTTTAAAAAGCTGTGGGATTTCCTTGGCTCTTCTTTTACGTAGTAGAATATTACAGAAGGCTAATGCAGAAAGGATAGTAGAAACTATAAAACATACCCTTAGGAAGTTCAATATATCGGCAACCCAGCTCGTAATGTTGGATACAGATAGGGGTTCGAATATGGTTAAAGCTGGAAAGTTACTAAAACAATCTTATCCTTAATTGCTTCATGTAACCTGTTTGCTTCATGCATGCCATCTTGTAGCTGAATTTATTAGAAACAGTTATCCAAAAGTAGACCAAAGTTTTTATTAGATCTCTAAAACGCATTCGTGAATTTAAACAGGCTTATCCGGACGTTCCTCAGCCACCACAGCAGGTATTGACAAGATGGGGAACGTGCCTTAAAGCTAAATTTTTACATATTATTAAACCTTGTATCTCAAACTTAAATCCGCAAGATACTCAAGTAATTTCAGTAAGTCAGCGGCTGGTTTCAGATACCGAAACCCATACTTAAATAGAGCAAATTTCCGAAAATTATTCAATTATTTTAGATACTATTTTCAAATTAGAGAACATGAAGCTGTCATTACATGAAGCGCTAAATATAATATATTACCTCAAAGCCTCGTTAGGAAATCTAGTAGATAGTATAGGTAGATTAACAACCGATAAAGAATCCTGACTTTCAAACTATTGTGCGTATAGATAAGAGTTTAACTGAAAAGTGCGAATATGATGCAAACGTCCTTTTTAAATTCGTGAACATCACATCATTAGACTACCAACATATTTTCACCTCGCCGTAGGAGTATAACTAAATCAGCACTGGATGGCATACTAATTACACAATACTACAGCGAATTTTAGCGTCACTCTGCATTAACAACACAAAAAAACTAAAACAATAAGTAATTACATTTATTATTTTTAATATTGATAGTAACTAAGCCGTACGCTACTGCGAAAGCACACGTTTCTGCAGCCTTCTTTATTACTATTATATCTATCATTTATTTTATCTTAGATACACTATACGCGTTTACTGGGCAATCGACTAATAGAGAATCCTCACGTTTTAAATTTTCTTATCCAATAAAAATTAACAATAATCAAAAAACAACGTTCTTTTTAAATATTATGAACGATTAGTGAAAATATTTAATTATAAATCATTAAATACTACTTATCTTCTAGGTAATTTTGATGGAGCCTGTGACTGATTAACTTAATCACTATAACTCCTTTCCACATTAATTTTCGTATTCTGTATACGTATTTCGACCTGTTAAGTTGTCATCATCAGCAGAAAATTAAACAGTGTCGCACCTGGAAAACTACAGCAAAATACCCGTACGAAATTCCGCACACGGACCGTACCGTTGAAAGCCAAAATGCACACAGTGTGCGTATATATACACTCCGCGCAACATGAATAGGACCACCCGACTTGTTGCAAGCTTTCGGTGGTTTGAAAAACAATTCATTTACTAAAAATACAATGCAAGTTTGTAATGGTATGATATGGCAAATAATACGCATTATTGCGCAATAGTGCCTAACGTTATGCATTGGGTGACGTAAGAACCACATACATATAAAATGCACCGCGCCGGTTGGCGCAGTATTTAATAGTAAGTTACCGGATGAGTGTCGAGTTACAACGTGTATCCGGATAAACAAACATCTATAATTAAGGGTATTGTGCAACGATGGGACGACAGAAGTGCTTAAGTATGGAAGAAATTGGAAAAATTAAAGCGTTCCATCAAGAAGGGTATTCCTTAAGGGCTACTGCAAAGAAAATAAGTCGATCACACTAGGTTGTGAACAATTTTATTAGGGTAAATTGTGGAAAACGTTTTAAAGGGCGAACCAATTCATCCGTTACAACTAGAGCAGGCGCTCGAGCCATATTACGCGAAGCATCGAATTCGGCATTAACGGCAAGACAAATCGCGAATAACGTTGGAACGAATGCATCGGTAAGAACTGTACAGAAGTTACTGAAGACCTGTCCGCATTTAAAACGTTTGAAAATTAAACGACGCCCTCCTTTAAAAAGCACTGCACGTCTTTATTGAACAAAAATGGGGTGGACAAGAGTATGTTATTTTAGTGACGAGAAGAAGTTTAATTTATTTATTTCCACGATTTACGTAAAGATGAAGTGATTCAGTCACGAAGGCGAGCCGATGTTGGTTCAGTCATATGGGGAGCTGTTTCCTATAACGGACCTGTTGATTTAGTAATAGTCATTCGGAAAAGTACGTCCAGCTGCTGCAACAGGTGAAAGACAAATTTTCCAACGTTATGGCAGGTGGGGCATTTATTTTACAAAAATTATATTTCGACGCTGGTTTCAAGAACAAGGTACCTACGACCTGAACATCATAGAAAATGTTTGGGGATCGTAAAACCAATGCTACCCAATTCAGTTGCGCTGACGAACTTGAAACGAAGTTGGGCGGAAAATAACAATTCCATCCCGACTACGCGCTACCATTATTGAACAATTTATACGAATCAACTACAAATGTCATATATGCAGTTGGTACCTACATACATCTTTTTATCAACCCTCTTATTTTCGAAAATAACAATTCCAGCGCGCTACCATGTTTATACCAACTACAAATGTCATATATATATATATATATATATATATATATATATATATATATATATATATATACAGTCATGTTCGTTAAAATAGCAGTGATGCGTAAGAGTATCAAAACTGATTTGGTACGTAAGTAGTGCCAGTGAAATGCATAGTATACATTTTCAAATGTATAAATCTTGTCTTATGTAGGGAAACAACCGGATATTCGGGGAACTCCCCAGTTATATCGAACTATATGAAAGTTGCAGGTGTTCGTCAAAATAGCAGTATTCCGTAGTTTACATTGAAAACTCGTGCTATGTAGACGGTATACACAATTTGGATCAATACATAGTCTTAACTTATATCAACACTTTAATATATTCATTTTGACCGGTAAATGTAAACTGTTTCTTACACTGCAATGGGTCGAGCTAAACATTGTACCCAAGAAAAGAGAACACTTATTTTAAACTTCATTCAAAGAGGAAAAACATACAAATTTATACAAGAAGCGCTCGGATGCTCAGCTAAGATGATATTAAATGCGAAAAAATGGAAAAAACATAAAGAAAATCGTGGCGGTAAAAGAAAAACTACTATTAGAGAAGACAGAAGCATCCTCAAGTTAACTAAAGCGAACCCCTTTATGTCGTCGAGCCAAATTAGACGGGAACTCGGTCTTCCTATAAGTACTTCAACTATTAGAAAGAGGCTTATAGAAGCAAATTTACAAGCTAGAAGACCGAGGAAAGTACCTCTCTTAAATAAAAGACAGGTTAAAAACAGATTGAATTTTGCACGTCAACATGCATTATGGGATTCAGCAAAATGGCGCAATATACTCTGGAGCGACGAATCTAAAATTGTTTTGTTTGACGCTCATGGGTCGCAACAACATGTTAGAAGACCTCCATTAGCGGAGTTTAATCCAAAGTACACGAAAAAAACTGTTAAGCATGGAGGTTCTAAAATAATGACTTGGGGATGTTTTTCTTGGTATGGTGTTGGACCATTGTACAAAATTGACGGCATTTTGGACGCTGATGGTTATGTTACTATAATGCAAAACGTAATGCTACCGTACGCCGAAGAAGAAATGCCTCTGCGATGGGTTTATATGCAGGATAATGACCCTAAGCACGCTTCTCGCAAGGCTAAAAAGTGGTTTGCGGACAATAATATCACGTTATTATTGGTCTGGCCTGCACAATCGCCAGACCTGAACCCGATAGAACATTTATGGGGCGATATAAAAAAGGCCGTTTCAGCAGCAAAGCCACAAAATACTAACCAATTGTGGGAAGTGTGTCAAGAAGCTTGGAAATCAATCCCAATTACCCGTTGTCGTCAACTAGTAGAATGTATGCCGCGACGCTGTGCAGCCGTTATTGCAAATAGGGGCCAGGCAACAAAGTATTAGTGCACTAGTGAAAAATATTTAAATAAAACAGGATCATATTATCATTTTGTCCCAGAAGTTTTATTACATTTCTTTTCTTTATAATGTACATAAAAAACTTTTAAAATATAGAGAATAATATTTATCTAATATTATCATTTGTTTTTTTTAAGTTACATTTGAGATTTTAAGAAATATTATAACACTGCTATTTTAACGAACATGACTGTATATATATATATATATATACATATATATATATATATATATATATATATATATATATATAAATTGTTATGTTATATTTCACATACATCGAATTAGCATATTAATTATTAGAATTAAAGGGAGGTTATGTGGAATAATAACTGCAATTAAAAAGAAAATTTTTTTTTCTGCGAAACGATCAATTTAACTTGTTGGCTTTAAAGAATGTCATTATTTATACAAAATAAAAGATGAAAATAATTTTACTATATTTAACTAGTTTATTGCTTATCACGTTGAATAATCTGTATCCTTTACATTTAATATATTTGACAACATAATCTATTCCACACATTTCTTTGTTAATACTATTTAGTATAATAGAAATTTTTTATACATTTAAAAAATATTTTCTTCCTAATTAGTGTCCACGTGTGCTTACTTCGACTTCGCAATTACTAGGCAAGAAATTCTATCTAATATATAATATGGCATTAACAACAATTTATTATCAATTGTTGATCGTAAAATATGTCAAGAGCCATTTATTTGGCTCTTGACTCTTAACAATAAATACTATATAGTGATGTATGTATATATAACGACTTTGCAAAGCAATACTATTCGCGTTTAAAATTAGAAGCAATTCTTTATTTAAATAGATACAGACTGCTGTTTCGTTCATACTAATACATTCCACGTGAGATAAATATTAAGTTGGTATGTATGTATGTTGGTATGAAATGTTTTTGGCTCTCAGACAGAAATGGTGCGCATTGTTGTACTATATTTGTGATAAAAAGTGAAATTAGTAATGCGAATGTATCAAATAGTCTGTATACAGTGTGAGATTGACACCTTTTACAATTCATTCAAATTACACAAAATATTTACCAGCGAAATACGTATTGTATTACAATAAGCAATTAAATTACTACAGTATAGTACGAACTTGGGTATAGGTTCGACAGTGAAGTTTCAAGAACAGAAAAGCCATCAATTTCTTTCAAAGAAATTGGATCTGTTGAATGTATATTTTCTTTTGCATTTGTTAAGGAGGACTGTAAAGGTGACATGTTATGAAAAATCAATATTATACGATAACCATGGGAGAATAGATGTAAACACAAAGTTTCAAAATATCTCAACACCATCAAAAAAGTATGGACATACACTTAAAAAAAACGAAATAGAAAAAGGCTATCAAGATGTGCTTGCAAGAAAACAAACCGATTTTAAAGAGGAAAAGTTCATCGTAGAGCTCCTATTTTGTTTAATATAATTACATGCCAAAAAAGTTGCACGCAATTAAGAACTACGTAAGTTGTACATACACCTCAAGAAAGCTTCTTACTATAATTAAGACTTTGGGAAGCGCAACTGAGAAAAATAATCCTAAACCTTATACAAGCCATCATGCATTTATATAACCATTCAAGATAAAAGCGGGAAGTAAATATCTAAAGGGATTATGATAAACAAAGGTATGAAGTAGATATGCTGTCCTCCTACATTCTTTAAAATATATTTAGAACAAACCTTAAAGCCTTGGAAAAAGATATACAACATAATGAGCGTATCCTCAGGAGAGAGTACACTATGATTTGCAATCGGTCAAGTCCTTATAGCACAGGATTATTTAGAATATATGACCTGAAAAATTATTAAAGAATATCGAAAATGGAATCGCAATGTCAATATCAAGACATTATATGTGAATGAGAGGAGTAAACAGGGTTTTGTATGGGAAATTGTGTATAAAATATTGGAAAAAATAGGAGTACAAATCACGCAAAATGGAAAACTAGATCGAGTAATGCACGGAGGATAGAAAAGCTATTTCAATCTAAACAGCATAATGTGCAATCAATCTATCTGTTAAGAGAACAAGGGGAGAATTTAGAAGAGCATAATACAAAACAAAAATTATAGTAGTGAAGTTTGAAATATATTGGAAAGGACAAACAAAACATTACTGGCTGCGAAAATTCATATTTGAAGAAGAACCGCGGAAATATCTACGTTATCATGAACACGTCTATCATTCTGATAGACAATATAAAAACTAAGCAATTTAGATGGTATGGTCAATACGGAATATGAGGATTATGCAACTGAGCAAACAAATAATATTATTATGGAGCCCAAGAGAAGTGTGAAAACAAGGAATACTCAGTCTGATAGACAGACATGTGGCAAAATAAATATTAAATCTTATATCAGAAAACTGGCACCCCCTTCACTAGTGTATGAAAATTCCTTCAAAAGAGTCTTGCAGAAGAATATGTTGATTTCTGACAATAACAATATTACATTAGTAGAAAAATAAATTGAGAAAGAAACTAATCCCGGCTACTGATATAAATTAAAAAATTAAAATTACAATGCGGTGAGTGTTTAGTGAATACGTATGAGTTTGATCCCGTGATTAATCTTAAATTAGAATAAACATTCAATGTTAACAATCTAAATAGTTGGCAAAGATAACTGGTTAGAAAATCTTTTGCGAGAAGAAGGTATTCAAAAATATTTGTAGATATTAAAAAATAATATAAGCCAACAGCCGAACAAATCAGGCTTTCAATGAATTGACTGGAGGCGGGCTTTTGCGCGGTACGTTTATGCATATGGTGATAAAGCGATAAACAAAAAGAGTCGGCTTAAAAATTATAACTTTATTTAAGAAAAGTGGATTAACAAGATGGACTCAGAAAAACTATTTCAAAAAATAAAAAAACAGAACTCCATTAAAAAGTCAGGATGATATGTCACAATAGATGAGATTATTGAAGTTCTTAGCAGAAAGTTTGAAAATCAAAGCAGACCAACAGAAAACAAAGGTAAGGCACAAAGACATTAAAAAGGTGGGACACCTATGAAAAGAATAAAAGAAAAGAAATTTAAAAAAATTGACAAGGTGAGAGAGGACGTTAAAAACGACGTTGAAAGGATAGTAAATAAAGAAATTGAAAAAAGAAGGAAAAAAAAATACTTGTAGAGGGCATGATAATAAACACAGAGATTTTAAGAGAGTGTGAAAGTTTGTAGACGATAAATTTAAAATCAAGATAACGCAGCATGCAAATTGGGGAGAAAATCTGTTTGGCTGAACTCAATAATGAAGACAATAAAGATAATGCAGAGCAAAAGCAAACTTAAATATAGATAGGGAAATAAAATACGTATCAGTAATGATATGACTAAGATAAAGAAGTATAAATGAAAATTAAACAGAAAGCTAATGAAGAACTGCTAAGAATATAATATAATATTTAAACAGGTCAGAAAAATAGATGAAGAACAAAGATAGGCTAAACTGAAATAAAAAGGCGATGGATAAGCTGTTAAGGTTAGCCATACGGAATGTCAGAACAACTAGAAAAACACTCAAAGACTAAAATTACAAAATGGACGTATTGTTGATACAAGAAATGACACAAAAACAGAACAAGAATACTGGGCAACTATATAGTTTACCGAGGAATGTTTGCCCAGAATTGATAAAATATTGAACATTCGGCGACGACGCTCCTATCCATCGTTCTAATGGCTGTACTAAGTATTTAGCAAACATCAAACAAATTTTTGCTATATCTTCACATTCTTAATCGGATATAAACAATTCGCGGTTACGTTATGATTATTCTCTAACGCATGCTTAGCTAAACAGAAACCACATATTAAACACCGACGGAAATCCATCAATAACTTATGCTTCTTTGACCTTTGCAAAGTTCTGTCCTGCTCTGAATAGGACTTTGAATCAACATCCGCATTTTTTTGGTTATATAACAATCCTCTTGCATACTCTCAGAGTGCTTTCCAGTTCAAAATAAATGCGAAGGTTAGAGTTTTCTGTTAATTCGATGTAATAGGACGCCACAATATTGAAACCCTGAAAGCCAATATTGAAACAAAGGATCCAAAAAAAAAGCGTCCGCTGTTCTGTTAATTAATACCTTTTTGAAAAAAGACGAAAGAAAAGTTCGGGTTTATTCACGTTTATTGTATATTCAAAACTATTGATTTACAAGGTATCAAGTATGACCGTTTTTTATGAATACGTATTAAATAAAAAAAAAGATCATCCTTACGATATTATAATTAATTACTCTCAATAAAATCTGAGAAAATTGTCCCTCTCTATACGTATAACTGGTTCACATAAAATTTTACAATAGTATATGTACGATATATGTGCCCACTTCCCAATTTCAACAACGGAGCACATCCACAAAATAATTGCAAAGAAAATTATACGAATTAATAAAGTTTAGCTTTCCACTGAATTAATCGTTACTTAAATATTGAAAGAAATAACAAAAGCAAAATTTGACTGTGGGTTTTCAAGGCGATCGCTAAGTGAATTAAAAGAAAACTGTAGAAGTTGGCTGATGGCAAACTATTTACTTGTTAATGAGCAAAGAAATCAATCAATTAAAAGCTAACCGTTGTTACCACTGATTTTAGCATTGATTAGCACTTTCGATATCTAATAAATAAAATAAAATAGTACGAACGTTTATCCCAGAGCCAATATACCAACGACTTCAATGAATCTGACCCACTTACTACCCCTCGAGCATAATATTCAAGCTAGGTTTGACTAGCATTGGATCCTTACATTTACATTAATTTCGTCCGCGCGACAATTATTATATTACCCACAGGTGGTAAGTACATAGGTAGGGTAAACTTAGAACTCTAAAGTTAAAGTAGAGAAAAAAAAGAAACAAAGAAAGGAATTAGGCCACAAGTTAATAATTTACATACCTCTATGTGTTTTTTCGAAGGTTAATTAACTAGATCTAAGATCGTCCCTTTGATAAAAATATCCAATAAAATCCTATTAGAATATTACGAACATCAAGTGCAGTGGTTTTTTTGTTTCACCAACCTGGTCAATTAGCCTTCACTATAAATAAATAAATATAACATATATATATATATATATATATATATATATATATATATAACATTTAAGCCGGCTTTATTCAAATATCCAGTCAATGTTGACAGAAATGTATTAAACGGTTCCTAATATAAATTCTAAGTTGTGACTTTCAAATGGCGTAAGATCGGAAACTTGTAATCACTTAGAAAGTTAACGTTGGAAAGAGGAAGGAACTCGAGTGCCATCTTCTTTTAAATGATTACGCATCTATAAAAAGTGAATACTAAGATTATGGCCAGATAACTACAAAACTATAGGGAAAGATTTCAATTAATACAAAGAAAATAATTACAGGATCTGATTAATTAACTTCTATTAAACCAAAATAAGATTTCGAAGGGATCTGTAATCGATAAATTAAAATCGGTCGTATTGGCGAACAGATACGACAGGGCGTTAAATGTACAAAAGAAGAAATAAAAATATACGTATCCTAATAACATATGCAGGTGGAATTTTATGGTTGTAACACCTCATACAAAAATAATATATATACGACGGACGAAAAGGTTTCATATACGCAAGCAGGTACTTTAGGATAAGTGTTTGGTTTAAGAGTAGAATACAATTTAAATTATGTGAAAAAATCTACGGTGTGTCTTTGGCTATCGATGGTGTAAGTTTAGTACGGACTTTGCATTTGTGCGGTTTTTGCCATGGTTCCAGGTGCGACACTATGATTAATTATCTGCTGTTGATGACAACTTAGTTGTCGAAATACGTACACAGAATACGAAAATTACTGTATAAAGGGATTCTATTAACCTTAATTGGTTAATTTAATCATCCACAGTCTCCATCAAAATTTACCAACAAGAAATGTATTTAAAATTAAATTAACTTTTATAGTAATTCACGGTTTCTCTTCTTCAGTACATGTATAACATGTATGTGATTACTCAACCAAGAATATTGAAAAATAATAGTCATACAAACTATGTACATGCAGAAATTGTTCAAATATATCGTATTAAAGTCTACAAAATAAGAAAAGAAAAACTGCGAATCTGTTCATATACGTATGTATGTATGTATGTATTAAAACAAAATTGCTTAATCTAAAATATTATACTGCTTACTATTGTTTAGATGTTATACTATTTTTAACTTACTTTAGAATAGTGAAGTGTATTACTCGAAATTTTTAAATATTTACATTAGATGTAAATAGCAAGCGAATTTGTTTCATCTCGTATACCAGTAAAATATTATTTTAAACTACGAACAACTAGCTTGGTTTTACTATATACAACGTCCCAAAAGTACGAACATAAAATATTCTTTCAATGTGCTTATACGAGGGAGCGTTTTTATATTCGCGGAATGAGCGGGTTGTAGAGGGGTGAGTAGGCGCATTGGGGGCGTGGCCTGTGCAGCGACTCATGATTAGTATAAATACGAAGTTTCATTGTTATTAGACAGTTAGTCTTTGAGCTATCGTGAACCAAGTAACATAATCAGGAGTGAAAAGTGAAATATGGAAAAAATCGAATATCCTACCGTTATAAAGTTCCTTACCAGGCAAGGAAAATCAGTCGCGACCATAATGAATGAGATGTCATTGGTTTACGGCGACTCTTGTCCAGGAAAAACCATGGTGTACATAGTTTAGTGGCATAGTTTATTTAAACAAGGAAGGGAATCCCTTGAAGACGACCCGAGGCCGGGCAGGAGCATTGAGGTGACCACGCCAGCACTTATCCAAAAAGTTGAACAAATTGTACTCGAAGATGCTCGACTAAAGAAGAAACAACTCGCAGAAATGGTTGGAGTATCCGATACAACAATTTTTAAACTCCTACACGATCATCTCGGCATGTCTAAGGTCAGCGCAAGATGGGTGCCGAGAATGCTCACGCCGCCGCAAAAACAACAGCGCGTAGGGTGTTCGCGTGCATTTTTGGACCTCTGTAATGAAGACAAGGATGGTGTATTGAGTGGAATTGTTACTGGAGACGAAACTTGGGTTCATCATTATGAACCTGAGTCCAAACACGACTCCATGCAGTGGCATAAAAAGGGCACAGCACCTCCCAAGAAATTTAAAGTGTCACAATCAGCTGGGAAACTCATGGCAACGGTATTTTGGGACTCGGAAGGAATATTGTTGATTGATTATAAAGATAAAGGTATTTCTATAACCGGAGAATATTACGCTTCAATATTAGAGCGACTAAAAGAAGCCATTAAAGAGAAAAGACGGGGAAAATTGACAAAAGGTGTTCTGCTTTTGCACGACAACGCGCCCGTCCACAAGAGCCGCGTTGCGTTAGCTACCCTGCATAAGGTGGGCTTCGAAATTGTGAATCACCCACCCTACAGCCCAGACCTGGCCCCGAGTGATTATTACCTGTTTCCGAAAATTAAAAAAGAGCTGCAGGGTAAAAAATTTACTGCCGATGATGAAGTCAAGGAGGCAGTTTCGGCGTATTTTGCAGATAAAGAGAAATCATTTTTTAATGAGGGTATAAATACATTAATTGAAAGATGTGAAAAATGCATCCGTCTTGCAGGTGAATATATTGAAAAAGAAAAATAATTTGGTTTTTTTATTTCCACCCCTTGTCCCCCATTCCGCGAATATAAAAACGCTCCCTCGTATCAACAAGATAACTTTTGGTAAAAGTAGTAATTCAAAGAATATACTTCCTACTAAATTTTCCACATAATTTAAATAATGTAACATATATGGGGGATGCACTAAAATGATTGAAAGTGTATTTTTGTCTAATCTTCAAATACGTTGAAGGCGTTGAAATCACTTTCAGTTGCGCTTTAAATCATTATTTAATTCTGAAATACATATATTAACACAAAAATAAATCATTTTATATCAACAACAGAGGCCACTTTATTATAATTTACAATAAATGTTGGAAATATCCGCCGTTCTGTTGCAAACATAAATTAATTATTCATTGTAGACCATCAAAAAAATTATAAAGTTCTTTTTCTATAGTTGTTCGAGCTTTATGCTAAATGATTTGATTCAAATTATCGAGATAATGAAGTCGATTTTTATAAACATTATTTTTTATTCAACCAAATACATAATAGTCTAGATATTTAAAACTTAGTGATAAGGAAAGCCCACAAAATTTCGTTTCCGATATAGTCACCATAAAATTTCTTTATGAATTCCAAAGAAGATTGATTAACATGAAATGTAGCACTGTTTTAATAGAAATATTAATTCATAATCATGTAACTATGCAAAGAATTCTTGAAAAATAACTGTACGATATCTATCTGCAATAATTGTTAAATGGTAAAATACATATAATCACCATCGTGATATCGCCACATATACATACATCAATTTCAACTGGATGCAACTTATTTTTAATAAAATTATAAGGATTTTCCCTATAAGGTTAGATTTTGAATAACCTTATCATTTAAATGGTTATTGTACGCTATTTTAGGTCCATAATGATGGACATATAGTTTAAGAACACCGAAAACTTCAGGTGTATGTAAAGTTTCTTTTTGAGAACCCTCAAATTACTGTAAATAATCAAATAGATATGCTTAATTAATTAATCCTATTTGTACTGATAATTTTCATAAAGATCTTTTGAAACTTCGTTTAACACAAACTTGGATATCATAAATAACATATTCTGTCAACGAAGGAAGCTGATTTGACGATCCTTTGAAAATGCAATGTTTGTTCTTAAAACAAACATTGCACCAGCAGCATTTTCAAAGATGTAAGGTCCAATTACACCACCTGATCATAATGTACACCAAACAGTAATTCGTTTAGGATGTATAAGTTTCTGGTGAATAATTCGTGCCCAGATACGGCAATTTTGTTTATAACATAGCCACCAAGTTCAAAATGTGCCTCATCGGAAAATACTATTTTTCGAGAAAAATCAACTGGTTGTTCATTGATGAAATTGACAAATAAACGACGTTTTAAATAATCTAATGGCTTATTTGAACCTTGTGTGCCTTCAGAGCTAAATCCTTGTGTAAAATACCCCATGTTGTTGATCCACTAAGTCCAAGTTGTTGTGAACGTCGTCTAATGGACATTTCAGGATCTTCAGCAACACTTTCACGAACCAAACCAATATTTTCTTGTGAACGACCACTACGACTGCATTTTTCACTTTTTTGATCTTTCACGAAACCGGTCTCTTGAAATTTGTTAATAATTCGACCAATAGTGTTTTCAGATGGACGATTATGTAAACCATAAAATTCACGTAATTTTCTAAAAACTCTTTTCACAGAACCCTCATTTTCATAAAATAATTCAAGAATTTGAACGCGTTGTTGTATCGTGTACGAAGCCATTTTTATAAATGTCATACATCGCACTTTTTAAATGCCCACATATCCAGACATCTATATTTTATTTATTCTTAAAAAAACCGAGTAATTTGAAACAGCCTTTATTAAATTATTGATGTTAAAAATAGTTGGACATGAAAAATATCCAACGTGCAAATGTTGAACGACAAAATAAAAGTCACAATGTTTTTACCTTACACGAGTGATGGCAGATAACTTTTACTTAAGCCAGTTCGTTGTACGAAAAAAACTACGCGCGATAACGGCAGAAATTGTTTAATAATAAAACAGAGATAAATAAGGCACAATTGAACTGTAAAATTGAGCAAGTGAAGGACTGAAATTACTGGAGTGATAAAAAAAATTCTTTACTAATTTTAATAATTAACAATTTGAATTAATGAGGTCGATCTCAGAACTAAATTAATTACTTAATTAATAAATGTCGGGAATTTACTAAATTACTTTAATTAAGAAACGACTCAAATTGGTTATGTTGTTCCCAAAAACAAACTAATTTACAAACTTTATTGATATAATAGACCATTAGAATTTAATTCTAGCATTCTTGAGTCGTAGGAGGAAAATATACGTATAATATAGCGATCTGACCTTATTACGGTGCTAATTCGGGAGATTGTTACGGATGGGTGACGGCTTTTGGTTATTTTCCCACTATAAAAATAGTCATAATATCCGTGATATAAGCCTCGGGAAAAAACACCCTAACAGCCAGAAAAAGAAACACGACGGAAATTAGTATTCATAAATAAAACCAAGTGAGAAAAAATTCTTACCTTGTAATGATTTTCTTAATTACTACTATTCAAAAGATAATGCTTGTAATTATTAAATAATTCCAAATTGTACCCTTTCACAATGCGTATCTGTAAAGAGTTCCGTGTGCGGCGAGAACTTTTTCCAGCCTTCCAGCGTACAGACGAAACTTATATAAAAATAGCACGCAAGGTAATGCAAATATAGGATGAAACTTTGTATACGCGACACGGACATAAATACGGCTGATTTAATAAAGATATTACGAGCACGTAACACACACTGTATTAATGTAAATCATTTTAATTTGATATTGTTATTGAAAAGAGACGAATTAATCTACGTTAGTTCGCTAGACAAAGAACCAAGTAATGAAACGATTTTATATTTATCTACATCACTATCAGGCATAAAGCACTGTTAATATAATACGATATATAATAACATAAAAAATACAATAAATACTCCGTGTACCGTTCGATTTATAGTGAATGAAACTTCATCTACAAAAGGCTATACAATAGACAACAGCGAAATCGAGATATCACTTAGTTGTTTACATCATACGTGTAGTAATTTCTCTATGATTACATTTATAAAATACATATTTTTCTTATGAAAATAATATTTATATATATATATATATATATATATATATATATATATATATATCATTTGATAGTTTGGTAAGGATTGAGAGATTTGCATTAATAATTATTAATTTTTCAGAGTTTGCTTGTTGATTTGTGTGTCTTTCTCTATGGCGCTGCTATTGAAATGAGAAGCATTAAACAGATCTATAAATTGTATATACTTCGTCTATATTTATACATTTTGTAGAAATCAATTTATTGTAGTGTCATAGACAGTTCATAATTTATATAATACTGAATTTTGATTTTCAGAATACATGACGTCTTCTGGTAAATGTTGAGAATGTCTTTTGATATATTTTAATTGATTTACAATTCCGTTCTTCCCTATAAATGAGTGCGCTGGTTAATGCTAAGGACATCATTGTTCAATTATCTTCTATCATACACCCCACGAATAATTGCAGTAGTAACAGCCATTAGAGAGGTAGATATTTTTCTTATGTTAAGATATTTGCAGTTTTCAAAAATATTTTCTTTCCAGCACATATGATTCCTTCCAAGTATATTCACATAAATGATGCAAGGCACGGGCAACGCATCTAATATGAAGTATATTAAAATACCGTTCTTTTAGAAATCTACTTATGTACTTTGACAGCATATAATTTGCAGAATCTTGCAATTATGAATAAAACAGTATATTTTAATTAAACTTTTTCAAGAAGAATATTGGGACATTCATCAATAACCTTGCCGAATTGAACAATTATACATATTTTGGTAGCGATGAAAAAAGTCTGATCCAACTTTTTTTTGGAAATAATACACCGATACAACATATAATAATTGCAATGACATAGTTATCGGTGGTTTCATCGAAAGAAACTCGTATAAAATAATTAGAAATGTCAATTTTTATACTTCCTTGATTTTGAAATAGTATTCAAACAAGTAATATTTGTTTAATTTGAATGAATGTGGAATACATATGCCTTACTACATTTGGCCAATTACATTTTTTCGCCAGAAGCGACACTCCATAAAAGTTTCTCCATTACAGTTTGACTAAATATTTCTGTGCGCATCTGTTTCAATATGTCGTGTTAATTGTGATTTTTGACTTGAATGAACATTTTTTTAATAAATATTGGAATGCAGTTATGTATTATTAACAAGTGAGAAATAAACATCTTCTTCAGGATTCCATTCTGAAATAAAATACAAATTTAAGTATGAAGTCTGAGGTGTAAACGCAATTTCTCTTCAACTCAACCTGGAAAAAGCAAAGCCATAAGAAACTCAAGACATACTCACTCAAATAGAGCTAAAATATATACTAGAGAAAACTACAAATACACTCCTACAAAATTATTCAATGAACCAACAAAAGAAAAAATTGAATTAGACTAATGCTATGTTCTCCTAACACATTTATGTGCAACGGCGCTATATTGTTGTTGAAAAAACAAAATTGCTTATTATATCAGTGGTAATAGTCCTGCGTTGTTCAAATCCAATATATAATTTGAAATACTCTTATTCTAAATATATTATTTAACTATTTTTACCAAGAAATACCGATTTGTTCATACAGATAAAAATTACGTATACCAAACTTTTTAATAAACAAAGTGTAACTGCATGTCGAAAGCCTAATTCTCTTACGTAAATGTATTATCGACTTTTATAAAAAATATAAAAACCCAACAGAAATATCTCATCCTTTTCGGTACTATTTACGATATTATTGTGCGCTTCTAGCTTTACAATAATTAGAAATATATTCTTATAAATACTTATCCTTTCTGTGTTTTATTTAAATATTATCTACAAGTTTATAAAATTATATACACTGAAATTTATATTTCCAATCTCCAATCTCTTTGAATTTAAACTGATGAATTTAGATGTTCAAGTTTCATTACGTCACCGATAGAAACCTTACAAAATAATACTTTTCGTAATCCGTATTGTTTCACTACACAATAAGGAATATAAGGGAAATAAAACTACAGCAAAACATCATGCTATTATATCTATTTTAAGAGATCCAATTAATTATTTTTAGTGCCGCAAAATTCGTACTTACAATCTGCAATTTTCAAAAACTGTATGGCCAATAAAAATATAATGAATTATTTCACTATAAATCAATTATGTCCATTCGGTAGTATGTAGGAGATAATACTGATCTTACCACCTCTAAATATCCATATATGTACATATGTTACGTATATAGAAACAAGAGCCAACGTAGTAATAGAAGATCAATTTCCTATAAGTCAAGTGCACATCAATGGCTATCACAAGTTGATAAGAAAAACTTAAAACGAACCCCCTTATTGGGAAGATGAGTAACGCCATGGCTTAGTAATTCAACTAGATAAAAACTATAGAATGATTATTCCAGGTAGAGAGGAATAAACAGCGTTCACTTGTACATATATGTACATTGAAAAAAGGGATTTCTTAATTCAACACACTATTGAATGTCATTTTTTCATAAGATAAGAAAATAAGAAATCTACAGTTAGTTATATAAAAATTTAAAATGCATAGAGAAAGCATTTTAAATGTCAAATTATTTTACTGCATCTGTTTAATAACCCTTAAAGCGATATAAGTGTTTTTACTCCCATTCATTCCATCTCTCATGGTAATAACATCCACCAGATGTATGTATATATGTAACTCGTTGCCAAACACGACTTGTCGATAAACTCAGACTACCTAACGTTAGACTTACAAGGCAGTTGTTTTCATTCGCTGCATTTTTCCCTATTCGCTTGGTCAACAGATGTGTTGTCAATAATAATTAAAGCAAATAAATGCTTTTCACTTCTCTCTGAAAAATGGGTTTGTACCAAAGAGGATTTTGCATTAACAAGTATATAATTTTATTTTAAACCCCAAACTGCAAGACATAAAAATGTAGAAATAACAATGTTGCATTTGCTCGAAATATTTTTCTATTTGGCTCAAAAGTATAAGTTCTTGAAGCAGTCTTCCACATTAACATTTTTATAATGTTTGGCAAACATGCTCGGTTTATAGATAATAGGCGACTAAAAACCGTAGCTGAATGAATGCATTTTATAGAATGTAGAATTTGTTACAGATAACTTTAAAACAGAACAAGGGTCAGAGTCGGAATTTGGGGACCCAAAAAAAGACAATGATCCAGGTGAGCCTAAATAAAGAACTACGGTATTTTAACCGGAAGTAACCGCGTTACACCGCTGAGTTGAATAAAGTAATGGGCAGAGTGGGACAAGTCACACGGTGTATATTATAATTCCTACCATTTATGGCAAGTTTACTTTCATATTGCTTTGGAAATTTAGAAGTAATGATTCAAGAAACATTTAGACATTTGCATTTGATGCTACTTCAGGATATTATTATATATACATATTATGTATGGAACATAAGTTTATTAGTTATAAAATTATACTGAAATCATTTTTATTCGGCTTAAGTAATACTCAAGCTTTGTTTATACCATTTTAATTCTAAAGTGCATTTTGTAAAACCTAATTATAATGTTCCCGGTTTTAAAGGGTTTTCCAATAGGGACTTGACAAGTTTTAATTCAATTTGTGAACGCACCCTTTCACTAATCATCGAACTGTCACTGTCAATTTATTCAGTAAACTTAACATTTTCATCATGGTAAAGTACACCAACGAACAACGTCTGCAAATTATAAAAATTTACTACAGAAATTCGGAGTCGGTGACCGCTACTTTAAGAGCGTTAACTCCGATTTTCGGTCGTAATTCTCGCCCTAGTAGACAGACAGTAACAAGTTTAGTGCAAAAATTTGAGTCTACATATTCGTTGTGTGATGTTGCCATGCCAGTGAGACAACGGGTTGGTCGAAGTGTCGAAAATATCGCTGCCGTTGAAACGTCCGTAGCAAATGATCCAAATCAGTCAATTCCACGGCGTTCTCAAGAGTTGGGCTTCGCCCAGACCACTTTATGGCGAATTTTGCGTAAGGATCTTGGTTTACACCCATACAAGATCAAGCTGACTCAAGAATTGAAGCCGATGGACCATTTGAAGCGACGTACGTTCTCCGACTTCATCGCAAAATCATTTTCAGTGACGAAGCTCATTTTTGGCTTAATGGGTTCGTCAATAAGCAAAATATGCGTTATTGGTCGGGTGAAAATCCACATGTGCTTCATAAAACACCACTTCATCCACAAAAAATAACTGTTTGGTGCGGTTTGCATGCCGGCAGCGTCATAGGGCCATATTTTTTCGTCGACGATAATGATCGTCACGTTACTGTGAATGGTAATCGTTATCGCGCCATGATTACCGATTATTTTTGGCCCGAATTGGAAGATATGGACTTGGACAACATGTGGCTTCAGCAGGACGGTGCCACAAGCCACACAGCACACGTTACAATCGATTTATTGAAGAGTAAGTTTGATGAGTGCGTTATCTCAAGAAATGGACTAGTCGATTGGCCGCCTCGTTCGTGCGATTTAACGCCTCTAGACTTTTTTCTTTGGGGCTACGTCAAGTCTTTGGTCTATGCCAACAAGCCGACAACGTTGGAAGAGCTCGGAGCCAACATTGAAAGCGAAATAGCAGCCGTTTCGGCCGAATTGTGTGGCCGAGTCATCGAAAATTGGGTCCAACGAATCGACCGCTGCAAACGTGCTCGCGGTGGCCATATGAACGAAGTCGAGTTCCATTCATAAATGTTTTGATTGAACTTCAACCTGATAATAAAGTTTTTGAAATATCTCAAATGGTCTGCATTTTATTTTGAAAAAAAGTTGTCAAGTCTTTATTGGAAAACCCTTTATATTCAATAAGTGTTCTATTTAATAAGTTCACTTTACCTCTTCTAAAGGATTTTAAATTACTATTCATAAAGTATTTGTATGTACATAATTGATTCAATGGAAGTATTCCTTTTGACATTTCTAGAACTCCAGGTACCTTGGGGTTTACCATTCTACTTTGACTAATGTGGTGCACTTTAGCGTCGGTATATTCTAAGACAGTCTGTCATAAAGTTTTTAGTGCTATATACCTTTGAAATTGATACAGTTACATTAATCCATATTTTATTATTATATTCAATTTGAAATCTGCATAATTCAGATTTAGTTTTATGTTTGTTTTGTATAAAAAGTAAATTGACTTAATATAGTCTTCCTTCTCGACTATACTCTACTGTCTTCACTCATTACTAGTGCGTCTATCATATAGTTTAGCTATCAAATAGATCAGTGTTATCGCAAGTATTAATATTAAAAGTTAAGTTCAATATAACAGCTTAACATAGTACATGGTCTTGCACCCGTATACAAAGGTGAAACGATTAACAGCCATACTTTCTATTGCTTGAAAATAAGCCAAAAATATTCATTTAAACCAAGAGGAATCAACACAGGGTTTATATTTATTTTTAAAACTAGCCAGTTAGGGTTAGCATTCTTCACAACTAAATCTTGCTATTATTTAATTTGGATATGTGGTAATTTGCTTGACTAAGATACGTCTCTAACTTTTCTTTACGTATCGCGAATTTTGAACAGTAGAAATTTAGAACAAAACTTATTCCATTTTATTTAACCTGGCTAAACTGGGTTTATTTACATTTTCGGTTGATTCACTTTCTAACTATATTTAAAGCATACAAATTTCCAGTGTATCTTTATATCGCTCCATTAGAAAAATGCGACTGCACACTTTCCTTTATGGAATAAAAATTAAAAAATGATAATCAGTCGGTAAAGATAATATTGTTCTAATTACAGCTTATCAATGTTTTTTTACGAAAAATATTTTTATCTCAACACCTTCCTAATTTATTATGTTCTCGCAATTACAATTGCACAGTTGTTATTTATACATTGTTTATATATATATTATTTTTAGCAGTCGTTCCTTATATTAAGGATATATTAAATTCAAATATGAAAATTAATATAGTTGTTCTGGGCTGTATGATACTTGTAATTTTTTTTTAATACAATTCTTGCTATCATGTACATAACATTGTTTTCCAAAAGGCTCTCACATTTAAGAAAGAATCATTAACTTATATGTCATGGACAATTGAGACACCAACTTTGTAGATGATAAATAGAATAAATAAGTGCTGAAATATGTGTCAAAAAATTCTTTCGATGAATGTGAAAAGAATCAAACGGACATTTCTTGAAGATGTTTGATTTTAATGAAATTGCACTTTTACTATACCTATATTAATGAAAATATTAACGAAAAATTCGTTGATACTGTTACTTTACAAACAAAAGTTCAGAGACTGATTGTTATTTGCATATAACACAGAAGCAAATTTAAAGTATTACTAAAAATTTGTAACAATTTTATATACCACATCACTAAGCTATCGAATCTACTAAGTTCAACTTAGACCAAGTTGTACAAGAAAAACAAAAAATTTTAATTGAAAAAAACGAGGGTGACATGGTACTAGAAATGACAGAAAAGGTTCAGTAATTTTTGTTGTTACCGGTACGTTCTTTGATGTATTTACATGCTTCTTAACTAAGTACTTTGAAACTGATGGTGTTCGAGTGACCATACCGTTAAAAATTATTGAATCTTGTATTAATTCGTCTGATTACAAAGCATTATTTTGCAAATTATCAACTAACAATTATTAACCATTGAATTTTTAAGACTTATTTATATACACATAGATCTTTATATTGCTAAAATGGATCATTAAAATTCAAGTTATAAAAGACTCAAAAGACAGAAAGTCGATTTTCTCGACTATCAGATAAACTAGAAAGACTTCATTGATCAAATCTTCAATTTTGCATGCACAAATTGCATAAAATTTACTGTTCCTGTCATAAAATTTATTTTTCCTAAATCATAAATTTGATTTACTGACGTACTAATGTTACTAAAGTTAAATGAAATTATAATGCGAAATATTTGCGTGTTGAACACGAAAATCAATTCTGAATTTTTCGACAATCGAATATAAATTTCCGTGCTACCATTTGGCCCAGTGTTATTAATAGTCTCACAAGGAGACACAAATAAACATTTCTGGAAAGAATTTTAATTGTTTCTATTAGATAAGTATGTACATCTAAATTCATATGTAGTTTTATGTAGTTAATAAATATATATGATTTAATTAAATACCATTTATACACAAGTTTTTTATTGTGGAATTATTTGTTACAAAACAAAAATACGCATGAAAATTTCATAATTTCGATGATTATTTACATTGTCGACTACCGTTTACAATGTAAATATATCTAGCAAATTAATAGATAAAACTGTTTTACCATTGTCATTATCGAGATTTTTTAATTAAAAATTGCGTATTATTAATTCATTGTTTTGTATTAATTTTTTTTTTCGTGAAACCATTGACGAATCGAGTTGCATTCAAGGTGGATTCATAAAATCAATAGTAAACTCTCGCCGAAAGGCATTCGCTTTGTAGACATTAGAAATGCCAAAGCAGAACACTAATAGAAGAATGTCAGTGACTAAATTTTAAACTTACCTCTATTAATTCACTAAATTTGATCATCTAAGTTGGTTCACCCCTATTGAGGTCGTTGATTTGTTTAAAATTTGTACTCTTTGTTCTACCCACTGAACACATCAAACTGTATGAACCCTAACCAACGCATCAGCTGATTGTCGCACTAATCCATTCGTATACTTGCTACGAAATATCAGAACTGTCACTTACAACACAAAGACTCTACGCATAGGCTTATACTATACACGGAGAACTGTACAATTGAAGAAATTAGTTAGAGCGAAGTATGTAAGCGACCAAACATGCACACTTGCGAATATAAACTCACAGCGACAGCAGTGTAGCCGTTGTATAAATGATTTTGGATGTTTAGATGTACGAAAATAGTCAGTTGTTGAGGACACTCGCACCCGTAGTGATATAAGGTCGATTTTCCGTTGAAACGCGAATAGAAACGTCGACCTTATTAGCTTAAGTGCACGCGAACTTTACTGGAGAGAAGTTGTGACGCCATCGATTTTCTCTCTCGCGCATATTTCCTGCGAAATATCCTTCCTAAAACTATATGTAGATTACACGATAATAAATATAATAATTAAATTTTGATTTAAATATTTAAATGTGTATAATATAGAAAACAATTGTTTAGCAATAAAACATATATATAGCTAAATAGAATGTATTGTTTTATTGCATATTCGCATACACACACATGCAATACTTTCTACGTTTTGTTCAACGTGCAATAATTTTTCCATTATATACAATACATTGTACTGATAAAGTTTATTAAAACTTCCGTGAAAATTTGATTGAATTCTAAAAAAAATTATAGGCAATTTTGGAGTATACAATAAATTATTATTTTGTAGAGATCGATAGCTATCTCTAAGTATAAATAATAGAATGGCAGTTTGAGAGCGTAAGTAGATCTAGTATAACAATTATATAACTTATTCATATTTTGTCATTTCTCTTTTCGCTTTTAATAGAATCGATGTGTGTTTAATTATTGACGCCCCAATTTTCTACTATTCTTGATTAATAGCCTGCTGTAATTGTTCTTGTAATCTGCGCTGATGCTTTTAAATAGCTTTTCCATGAATGTTTTTTATTTTTGATTTATTCGGCTGCCATTCCACCCGCTTCTGTACGTGTTTAATCATAATAATTTGATATACATAAGCAAATATCTTTATGTGCACCTACAAGAAATACTCTAATATGAGAATTGATGTGTGTTTGATCAAGTAAGCATGGAAACCAACTTGCTCCGCCAGTTTTGAAAATTTTAATTCAAATATAGTTCATAATACGATCCCGTCTGTTTAAATAATAGCCAAAAGTAGGAACGGAATTAATATTTTAAATATAAAATTCTAAGAACAAAGTCCATCAAATTTATGGCACTATTAAGGAAATTATATACGAGGGAGCGTTTTTATATTCGCGGAATGAGCGGGTTGTAGAGGGGTGAGTAGGCGCATTGGGGGCGTGGCCTGTGCAGCGACTCATGATTAGTATAAATACGAAGTTTCATTGTTATTAGACAGTTAGTCTTTGAGCTATCGTCAACCAAGTAACATAATCAGGAGTGAAAAGTGAAATATGGAAAAAATCGAATATCGTGCCGTTATAAAGTTCCTTACCAGGCAAGGAAAATCAGTCGCGACCATAATGAATGAGATGTCATTGGTTTACGGCGACTCTTGTCCAGGAAAAACCATGGTGTACAAGTGGCATAGTTTATTTAAACAAGGAAGGGAATCCCTTGAAGACGACCCGAGGCCGGGCAGGAGCATTGAGGTGACCACGCCAGCACTTATCCAAAAAGTTGAACAAATTGTACTCGAAGATGCTCGACTAAAGAAGAAACAACTCGCAGAAATGGTTGGAGTATCCGATACAACAATTTTTAAAATCCTACACGATCATCTCGGCATGTCTAAGGTCAGCGCAAGATGGGTGCCGAGAATGCTCACGCCGCCGCAATAACAACAGCGCGTAGAGTGTTCGCGTGCATTTTTGGACCTCTGTAATGAAGACAAGGATGATGTATTGAGTGGAATTGTTACTGGAGACGAAACTTGGGTTCATCATTATTAACCTGAGTCCAAACAAGACTCCATGCAGTGGCATAAAAAGGGCACAGCACCTCCCAAGAAATTTAAAGTGTCACAATCAGCTGGGAAACTCATGGCAACGGTATTTTGGGACTCGGAAGGAATATTGTTGATTGATTATAAAGATAAAGGTGTTTCTATAACCGGAGAATATTACGCTTCAATATTAGAGCGACTAAAAGAAGCCATTAAAGAGAAAAGACGGGGAAAATTGACAAAAGGTGTTCTGCTTTTGCACGACAACGCGCCCGTCCACAAGAGCCGCGTTGCGTTAGCTGCCCTGCATAAGGTGGGCTTCGAAATTGTGAATCACCCACCCTACAGCCCAGACCTGGCTCCGAGTGATTATTACCTGTTTCCGAAAATGAAAAAAGAGCTGCGGGGTAAAAAATTTACTGCCGATGATGAAGTCAAGGAGGCAGTTTCGGCGTATTTTGCAGATAAAGAGAAATCATTTTTTTATGAGGGTATAAATAAATTAATTGAAAGATGTGAAAAATGTATCCGTCTTGCAGGTGAATATATTGAAAAAGAAAAATAATTTGGTTTTCTTATTTCCACCCCTTGTCCCCCATTCCGCGAATATAAAAACGCTCCCTCGTATATGCAAACAGTTAGTCACAAAAGTGTTCGTACACTTCGTAAACGTTGAATGTCATCATATTTGAACATCCGGCTATAATAAAGTATAAATACTTCCATTTAACAACATTAGATAACTAAAAATCTCTAATAATATGAAAACATTAAAATGTACATTTGATGCTTTTACAAACATGAGTTGTAAAAGCAAACACGTGACTGGTAATATGCGCAAATTAACACTACACGAAAAAAAAACCCTTAGGAAAAATAGCCAAATATCGAAAAAGAGTGTTCTGCAGTGTAGTTAGAAAAAAAATAAATATTCAAATTATCCTGAACTGTCGAAATTTTATGGAGAAATAAGCATCGAAAGATTCTAAATGAACGCAATCAGAGAACCGTTACAAGTGCAATTAGTTAAAATT
This sequence comes from Dermolepida albohirtum, assembly GCA_031893035.1. Lineage (NCBI taxonomy): Eukaryota > Metazoa > Arthropoda > Insecta > Coleoptera > Scarabaeidae > Dermolepida > Dermolepida albohirtum. The sequence continues at coordinate 109,034 of JAVIWB010001708.1, forward strand.
TATGGATAAACTGTGCATAATCGTACAGACGGAATTTGATACTGGAAAAAGTACATGAAGTAAATATAAAAAGAATTTGAAGAAAAGCCAGATATAACGGAAGAGTACCACATAAGAAACCTTTCATTAGCCACGTTAATTCTCACTTACATATGTAAAGGTGTTTCAAATTTCGCGGTTTTTTTAAAGAATAAATAAAACACATAATTTGCATTCATTTTCAAAAAATTTTAATTAGTAATTGAAGTATCAATTATGGCATTTATATGCGAAAAATAACATCTGCCAAATGGCCTCCTCTTGCAGCTCCATAGACGTCCACTCTTTTGTTAAAATTTTCAATGACATTTTTGATGAGGCTCTATCTCACCAATGACAAGAATAATTTCATCTTTCAAAGCAGGAATTGATTGTGGATTGTTTTTATAAACCTGACTTTTCACATAACCCCAAATAAAATAGTCTAACGGTGTCAAATCACATGATCTTGGTGGCCAATTCCTCTACATCAATATTCATTAATTCAGGACACAAAATTCGGTTGTCATCCAACAATATCGATCACCATTGGCAGATACAGCTTCACCAGCAGCATTTTCAAAAAAGTAAGGTTCAATTACACCACCTGACCATAATGCATACCAAACAGTAACTCGTTAAGATGCATAGGTTTCTCATGAATAATTCGTGGATTTTCATCACCCCAGATACGGCAATATTGTTTATTAACATAACTGCCAAGTTCAAAATGTGCCTCATCGGAAAACATTATTTTTTGAGAAAAATCAGCTGGTTGTTCATTGATGAAATTGACAAATGAACGACGTTTTAAATGATCTAATGGCTTCAGTTCCTGTGTTATTTGAACCTTATATCTAAATCCTTGTGTAAAATACGCCATGTTGTTGATCCACTAAGTCTAAGTTGTTGTGAACGTCGCCTAATGGACATTTCAGGATCTTCAGCAACACTTTCACGAACCAAACCAATATTTTCTTGTGAACGACCACTACGACTATATTTTTCACTTTTCTGATCTTCCACAGAACCGGTCTCTTGAAATTTTTTACTAATTCGACCAATAGTGCTTTCATATGGACGATTATGTAAACCATAAAACGTAATTTTCTAAAAACTCAGAAAGCTGATTTTCATAAAATAATTCAACAATTTGAACGCGTTGTTGTACCGTGTAGGTTGCCTTTTTTATATATTTAACATCACACTTTTTAAATGCTCACATACCCAGGCAAATTCAGTGCGCCATCTATATTTTATTTATTCTTAAAAAAATCGCGCAATTTGAAACACTCTTTGTATGCTTTATACTTTACACTTGATGAAAAGTTCTTTACGCGATACTCCTCTATAGCCAGTTTTTCTTGAAATTTTCTTTATGTTTTCTTAATGTATTTTCTTTCGAGTATAAAGTTCCATCTGTACGGTTATCCTCAGTGCACTTATCCATGAATTTTAACCCATTACACTTATAACAACCCTAATCGGGCTCATTTAGAATATTTGGACTCCTATTTCTCGGTACAATTTTAGATAAATTTGGCTATTAGGACTAAGGGCATTTTTTCTTTGCTTACTATTATTAACTCGCACATATTACCAGACACGTGTTTACTTTTATAACTCATCTTCGTAAAAGCATCAAATATTTATTTTTCACAAATGCGTGATCCTGTAAAGAGAATTTACCGAATTCGGGCTAAATTTATGGCTTACAATAGAGAAATATCTTATAAAAATAAAGTGTGACATTCGATATCAGAATATTTATCAAATTTTTTTGTAGATGGAAATAATAACAGTTTTCATCTGCTTTGTATCCTTGTATTTGTATTACCGTCGATTATTTTTCAATCATAACTAGAGTGGTTAATTTTTATCAGCGCAACAGAATAGGATTCGAGTGGAAAGTGCGTACTAACAAGCATATAAATAGCATAGTGAATACCGATCGGCCTCGGATGAGTCACCGTAAATAGTCGATGTGTACTTACGTATAACACATACAAATGTGACAGCTCTAAAATAGCTTTTGTGATCTTTCTTCTTTATCCCATTTAATTCGTCGAAATTGGCCATAAACAAGATGTTACAGTTGAAAAACATTCTTCAGGACTATATTCGCGAAAAGAAATTTCGCGAATGAAAGTTGTTTCTCCTCAAACTGTAATGTTAAAATTTAATTGCCTGGTAGCAAAAGTTGCCGAAATAATTAAAGCAAAGGATGAAATTATCAATTAAATGTCTCTATAATGTTTCTATGTATTCATGTTAACAACAATTTAATGAAAATAATTATTTGCAAAAAGCAATCATATTTAATTGTGTTTGTAATATTTTGTTCAAGAAATATAGTTTTTATATAAAATATTATAGATGGATGATTGCCATTAGTTGATTTGGCGAAACGAAAGTCTAATTAGAAATATAGCACAAACGTAATAAAACTGTATTAGATATTATTGAAATAACGAAATACTAAAATCGAATGCAAACTAAATACTAACTACGTTCAGTATTTAAAACAAAAATAAGCAAGACAATATAAGAATCACTATAAAAATGATCTGTAATTCATAATTAAGGTCAATACGATTTTGTCGAATTCCATCAAAATTTCGATCAGCACAAAGATGCATTGATTTCTTCTTCTTTTTCTTCTCAAAGACCCTATCAATATTTCATACATTCAACTAAATTAAACATTGCCTAATTGTCATTCGTCTAATTTCTATATATTTTTTATTTAGTTTAGGAAATCGAGGATTTAAATTACTTTAACCTTCTTTAACTTATTATAAGTAAAATCTAAATTCCAACAAACTCGCCATGGCCAACGAGATCTGTTATTTTTTCTTGTCTTCTAGGCGTATTTGTCTAAGGACCGATCCTGTCAATTGTCCTTGTTCACTTTCTACCACACCTGGGATTGCATTTTTATTTCTTTCTTTACATTTAATATTATCAGCACTATCCAGGTGTCCCGGAACATGTGAGCAATCTCTCGGTAATACAAAGCCTATGTTAAAATATATGCATCCAAAGTTCTTTTAGATGGAACGACACATTCAACCTTCAACAGAGGATGGGCGTAAAGGTTCTCATTATTGATTAATATGATAAATTGTTTTCCAGAAATACTAAATTCTAGGGTCAAAGAAAGGCAATTTTGATATTATAACGCTTATTAAAAACAAAATTTCATTGACAGTAAGCTTAATCGAAAGCTAAAAATGAGGATTTAGTTAAAACGTTCCTGATAAGGTTCCACATGAACTCCTTGAGCACCAGTACAATAATGGTCACGTGGAATTGAAGACTGGCGAACCCATCACAATACTCCAACTCTGTTTCGTACCTATTGCACTAAAGGGCGGTTTTTCTAGAAATTTCTTCCTGGTGTCAGCTGCAATTCAATAAAATATACTTTGAAAACGTTCTCAATATATCAAAATCTAATGGATTTAAATCAATCGATTAAAGTTAATATAACCCCTTTCCATAATAATTTTAGTATTCTGTATATATAATTCGACAACTAAGTTGTCATCATCAGCAAATAATTAATCACAGCGTCGCACCTGGAACTACAGCAAAATCCGCATAAAGACAAAGTTCATACTAGACTTATACTGTCGAAATCCAAACATTAAATACTCAATGCCCTTAGGAAAAATGAATTTTATTATATCCCACTATATTTTGATATATGTTTAAATATCACTATATTATGTTATAATATTAAAAATTATTATTAATATATTAATGTCATATGTTAATGGTTCTTTAAAAGTGACCGAATCGTTAATGAAAACATATACATAGGTAAGACCGAGTAAACCCGATTACGAGCAATCACTATCTCCATTTATAAGATAACGTATAATATTCTCTAAATTAATTCTAAACTGTCAGGTAAATTAAGAAACCTGGAAAAGTTTGTATCAGTATTAAAATTGAATTAGGAAACTAAAGGAAGCGCTCGTCCTTTTACATAACATTTTTCGAAAGAAATTTATAAAAATTTCAATAAATTTCTCGGTGTGATATCTTAAATAATCTATATTATTTTCAATATGTTCTGTTTTACACGAACGAGATAGTCAATAAGAGAATTTAAAGATCTCAAACAATTGTACATGCGAGATTTGATCAAAAAATAACCGAACCGAAATCCTTTGCTGATGCACTGCGATAATTGAACTCTTACCTCAATCTCGTAGCTCAGATTTCGTTTTTCGTCGTTGGTTTGTTCAATAAATTGTTAATAAACGTCCACTCGACTTTTTTCTGCTGTTCGGTCATCAAACAAGGAACAAACTTTGCAGCAAGTCGATGCATATTTATTTTTTCGATAAAACATCATGGCACGACCCCGTTGAGACCCTAATATTTTTTGAATCAACCAATTTTTTAAGTATGAGCATCATCAGTTGGAGTCCACGGCCTTCCTGGCAGATGATTATCTTCCGTTGATTGACGAACATTGAAGACATCATTCAAACGTTCAAAATATTGCGCACAACTCTGAACATTATCTACATAAACGTATTTCAAAAGTTGAAACGCTTTTGTGAAAGTTTTACCCCATGTCACACAAAATTTTTCGTTTCAACGTTGCTCCCGAAAATATTACATTTCAATAATAAGTATGAACAAATACATATTAAAGAGAATAATTAATTATAATAAACATTTGCGAAAAGTTAGAATTAGCACTAACAATACGAAGGTAAGATGAACAAAATGAATCTGAAAACCGTTCTTTTGAGAATTGATTGTGTTTTTTCTCCAGAATTGGATACTACTTTTAAGGAATATTTACAGCATGTAATAATTTTTAAAGCTATTTCTAAAATTATATAATAAGAACTCTTGGGTAATATTCTTGTTGTATGTCGTATAAAAATTAAAAAGCAAATGTTTCTTATGTTAAAAACTGACAAGCCACAAGGATAATAATTACGGGTCAGCACTGGTGTAAACAGATAAATATTGTAATTTCAAAGAATTTTTATCAAATAGAATGTAAGTACAAAAAACGCCCGAGCCCATGTAATTTAGTTTTATTTATTGAAGATAAAAATGAATATATACTTCATGCTTAGTACAAAATATGTTATACTCGTATTTAAGGAAATCGTAGTAAAGAAAAGAATATTACAATTCTAATAATTAGTTAATTCCTTACAAAACTTGTACTTTGTACTACTTGTAAAATATGACAATTTATTTAATTATACATCATTTACGTAGAATTTTATTGACAGAAAAACACAATTCAAATAACTCACGAATGATTAAGTACGGAGAAACAAAGTAATTATTTAGTTCATAATACGTAGCAAAAATTAACTATATCTGCGAATGTTTTACTTAGATACAACAAGATTATAAATTACGAAAACTTAATTTATACCTTAAAATGGAAAACTTTTAACAAACTAGTTGCTTGAAATATTCCATACAAAAACTTTTGAAAACAATATCAAAGAGAAATTCAAATTTGAAAAAATATGTATATAATATGACAAAGATAGGTGATCCTATGGGATGTCAATGGTGCACCCTATGAAACCAAAGTTAATATGTTTGTTTTGATTTAATAGTTCTGCAAAGGAAACGCTATTAAATAAATACAGCCGAAGTTACATTGCAATTTGTGTTTATGTTTTGTATGAACCTATATTGAGTTGCTTAGATAAGACGAATTTCTTCGAAAATTTATCATCGGCATTTTGTTATAGACGTTCTATATATATATATATATATATATATATATATATATATATATATATATATAGGTATTAGTACAGCCACCCAGTATTTAAATATAAGGAAAAAATTACAAGTAGAAGTCATCTTTTGCTGGTATAACACCTACTTTTTTGCCAATAAACTCCAAAGTAGAAAATTTGGTACGTAGACTTCCGCGGTCGTGGTCCATGCTATCTGCTTCTGGGTTTCCGGGCTGGAACCGCGTCACTAGTATATCTGCCGACGTTTCGTACCCATTTGTATGGGACATCTTCAGGGCTGAACTACTGCACTGAAACTGTTTCAGTGCAGTAGTTTTCTAACACCACCCATTTTTGCCACCTTCTTCACCTTGTATTTTACAAGAAAGATGTTTGTGCTTTTATGAAATGGGTTGTGGTGAAAAAGATCAACTCGATGAAAAAAACTTGAGAATTTCACGAACAAGTCCAGAACTGGTAGTGAAACCTGCAAAAGCCCTGAAAGGAACTACCGCTCTAATCATAACAGTGTATGTAACTGAGTCCGGAATAACAGAATTAAAAGTCATGATGGCTAAATTAATTGTTGTTGTTACAGAATTACTGCAACTTATAAATATAAATATTAAAATTAACTAGCGGATTGCATAGACCACATGTTTGAAGACTGGAAAGAGCTATCCGTGAGGACAAAATTTAGAGCAGAAACTAAAGAATAATCATCTATAGCAATATAAACTGACTGAAAAGACATAAAAGTAGAATGGAACAAAATAGAATACGAAGTAAGAGAAGAAAAGTTTTGAAATCGGCCTCGGTTTTTTTTTTATGAAAAAAGGAAGCTTGCAGACTCCCCATTGGTAAGGCTCATATGCATCCTTAGTACGACTGGAAAACTTTATGAGAGGTTGATAAACGAAAGAAGGGAAAAGGAATTGGTAGTAATGAATTATTTAGAACATTTTGCTGCTAATATCCAAATTTCTATTATTAGCTATTATATTTCCGAAATATAAAACACTTCTAACATCTCTTGATGCATTCTTATTCATGTTTTTCCTTTATATCTTTTTTTTAAACCAGTTTTGCGTACGTTTACAACCATACTTCGTATTTTGTAGCAATGTATTTATTCTATGTACTTATATAATCTACAAAAATTAATCTTTTAAAAAATCGCTTAGTTGTAACTAGAAGTTATTAATTTCTAATTAGGAATTTCATATGACGTGTAATTGTGCCAAAACTGGATTAATTTAACTAAAAGATCTTTGAAATTGAAAATGTAACAAGAAAGAATCACTACTTAAATTAAAAAACTCCAAATGATTTACTGTTAGAATTACTTTTAGAGTGCTTAAAATATTATTGGAAAGATATTATAATCAGTCTAAATATAATATTCAAAATATATAAAATGGGACTTTCGGATTTAGCTGAAATATGCTGTTTTTTTAAATAACCAATGTTATATTTTAATTACCGAAATACACTGCTCAAAACAGTTAGAGGGGATATTAGAAAAAATAATAATAAAGTAAATAAATAATATAAGACACGCAAATATGTTTATATTGAAACTATAATGCTTTTAAACAAGAAACAGAATGCGTTGACAGGTTTCAACTTGTACAGCGCTTGGCTGCAGCCTGTATGGGAACCGCCAGTGCTTGAGGATATAAAAGCGCCTATGCGAGCGATCTCGACTACAGTTAGATTTTACCATTTTCTGTATCATAGCTAATTTTTTAACTGTAATTACGGGTAATAATGGAAAGGCAACGCGATTAGACTCATGCACAGGCTTAGAAAGCTATATGTCAATTGGAAGCTGGACGGAGACAACACGCTATTGCTGAAGCTTTTGTAGTCAGTGTGATTTCGCGTTTGTGGAATCAATTTTTAGAAACTGGAGATGATCAGAGGAGACGAGGACAAGGACGCCCAGCATCTGTAACACCAAGAGATGATCGATACCTAACAGTATTTGAACGTAGTAACCGCACTCATAACACAATGCAGCTTAGACGTGAGCTTGCTGCTGCTACGGGAAGAATAGTATCAACTTAAACAATAAGAAATCGTCTTCATAATGTTGGCATGTATGCTAGAAGACTCCTAGTATGCGTTCCACAAACTGTTCTTCATAGAATGTTGCGAAGAATATGGGCTGAGCAGCATAGAAATTAGGATCACGATGGCTGGGCACAAATATTGCTTTGTGACGAATCCAGATTCGCCTTAAATCCAGTTAATAAGCGTATTTTAATTTGGTGTAAACCTGAAATAAGTAATCAGCCAAAATTTGTTCGAGAAAGGTCGCAATATGAAGGTGGGAGTGTAACGGTATGGGCTGGGATAAGCGTGGGAGGTCATACAGAACTTTATATGATACAGAATGGAAACCTGACTGTTCAGAGGTATATGGATGAAATTTTGAGACCCATTGTCCTTTCGTACGCTGGCGCTATGGGTGAAAGATTCATTTTAATGTATGACAATGCTCGTCCACAACGAGCAAACATTGTAAACAACTGGATTGAATAATTAGAAATCAATAGAATGGACTGGACAGCAAATTCTCATGATAGTAATCCTATCGAACATGCTGAGGATGCCTTAGGAAGACGCGTTGCAGCAAGAAATATGCCACCGCGTACAATTCAGGAACTTCTAATTGTCCTGATAGAGGAATGGAATAATATTCCACAAGAATTTTTTTATGTCCTGATTCAATCAATACCGATGAGATGTCAAATCTTTATTGCCGTTCGTGGAGATCGTCCACATTATTAACAATAGATTTTTCGTCAATTTATCAATAAAACTTCTTATAAAGTCTCATAATTGTGTATTCATTTAATGATATTTATTCACTCTAGTGAATTGTCACAGACAAGTTCAAACGTATCAATGCGTTCAGCTTCTTATTTAAAAGCATTGTAGTTATATATATTAATATAAAAGTATTTGCAAGGTGCTACATTCTTTATTTATTTATTCTATTACCATTTTTCTAAATATCCCCTAATTGTTTTGAGCGATGTATTTAGATTACGGTTTTTACATACGTATCTATATTTCCCAAATTCCGAAATTGTAACACACTAATTCTATATTTTCATTCAATTATAAAATAATGCAGTATAATCAATTTTTCTGTGAAGCTTGAATTTGTTTATTGTTCATTGATTTATTTTTTAAATTTATTTTACTTAATGTAAGACTTGTTAAAACGTTATATGCTACTATACTATTCAAAACGGATGTTCTATACCAGGTATGGGCAACCTTTGACATGTTGAGGGCCAAACTTTAATGTGCAAATACGTTCGCGGGCCGCGGTTAAAAGTAGTGCATCTTAAAGTAGTGTTTCAAAGTAGTGTTCATAATTTTTAGCGATACATATCAGACATGAAATAATACGACGAATGTCTCGCGGGCCGGATCAAATCTTACAGCGGGCCGGGTGTTGCCCACATATGTTCTATACAGTTGATAATAAAAAGTAGTGCCAGTTAATACAACATAAATATTTTCAATCCCTTGAAGCAAGAAAACGAACGCTCAGGCGTGTTTTAACATGTTTACGCATGTGATAAAGTGAAGAGTGTAAAAAAGCGTGTTTCAACACAATCTTTGGCCTGTATCCAAAAGATCGCCCCTATGATTAGCGTGAAAATGGGCAGGGTATTGTCCGAAATAAACCAAATCGCGATCTGTCAAAGATAAAGACTTGGAGGACCATAGGTCAAGTGTTTGGAGTGATCAAAAGTGAATTTCTAGAGAAAAACTGAAGGTTCTGGACGAAGGTAATAGCAAGACTGATAAAGATTAGCAACACTAAGAGATGATAAATTTCTACCGCAATTGGCACGTAGAAATCGCGTTATGAACACAACCTGGATTCGAAATGAGTTTGCTATTGCCACTGAAAGACTACTAACAACGCAAACAACGAAAAATCATTTGTATACGTCTGACCCGAAGACCAATGGTTTGTATTCCTTTCACAGCAGAGCATAAAAGAGCCCGTGGAATATGAGCCAATGAGTATATTTGTATTAGTTAGGGTGAACATTTGCAACATAACGTAGCCTCCATAATTTTTATGGCATTCGCTACTAGTATGTAATTCATGAGAATAATTTATAAAATTTCAAATAAAGCACTTTAAAATTGAACAATAATACTAAGTAATCTATTTTATAAAAATTCTGAGAATAATAAAAAACCGTAGTCATGTGCCCTAGCATGTTATAATAGAGTGGAACGATTCTGAAATACCAGTAGAGTATTTGTGAAATACCTGTATCAATTTACATAAATTGATGCTTAAATTTCTGCCACATTTTTTAAATTCGACAATATAAAGCTGTCCCTTTTATTCCAACAAATGAGCTGTATTTCGCACACTAAACAAACAAATTTGGCACCATTGTATTTCAGATCTTGAAATTGTCTTATAAGTTTATTTATACAGTCTACGTCTGTTTATTTACACGGCCTGTTATTGAAAATGCAAAATCAAATACTAATAGTTATCAGCGGAACAAACAGCCGTACGAATCAAAACCTACAAAATCACAAGTTATCACATCGAGAGAAATACTTGCATAAGGACAGAGTGTGGTGAGAACTCATTTGCCTAACGATGGAAATTGTCTCAAGTTTGTGCGCTCTAGTCACAATCAATATCTACTATGTTTGGAAAGCTGTAACAAACTTTATATTTTTATAGTCATATTACGAGGGTCGCCGTTTATATTCCAGGAATAGCAAACAAAAGAAAATTTTTTATTATCGAAAATAGTTTTATTGCTTTTCAAAATATTCTCCTTGAAAATCAGTGCACTTTTGCATTCGTTTAAACCTATCCGAAATGCATTGCTGACACTGTGAAGACGGTATCTCCAAAATATGAGTTTTGAATGCCTCAACTGCCCTTCCGGCGTAGAAAACCGTTGACCACGAAGTTTATTCTTCACGTGTGGGAACAAAAAGAAATCACAGGGTGCTAAATCAGGGCTGTACGGCGGATGGCTCATCAATTCAATATTTTGCCAGTCAAATATTCAATTGTTTGAACCGACCTGTGAGAGCCCGCATTGTCATGGTGGAGAATGATCTGTCGTTTTCGGTTTGTTCTCCTTACTTCTTCAAAAACTTTTGGCAAAGAAATAGTTGTGTACCATTCGGAATTGACCGTTCTACAACTCTCTAAAGGCGCGGTTGCGACGTGACCGGTTTTTCTGAAAAAGCAGGCGACCGTTTGTTTTGATGTGCTTCGAGCGGGAACAACTTTTGTTGGGTTTGGCTCATCTTGGAATACCTACACAGTTGACTGCTGTTTACTATCGGGTTCATATGTATAGATCCAAGATTCATTACCTATAACGACTTTATAAATGTTCTTTGAAGCATCGCCATTGTAATTTTTGTGCATTTCTTGGCACCAATCGACGCGAGTCATTTTTTTTCAATTATATGGTACCCAACGTGAACATAGTTTCTTAACGGCTAAATGTTCATGCAGGGCCTTATGCACGCTGGTGTTACTAATACCTAGAGATGCCTCGATCTCACGGTATGTCACATGACGGTCTTGCATTATCAATTCAGACACTGCATTAATGTTTTCCGACATAACAACATTTGTAGGACGACCTTCACGAAATTCATCGTCCAAAGAACGCCGTTCAAGTTTGAATTCACTATACCAACGATATACTGTAGTTTTCGATGGTGCTTCATCACCATGTAAAGAATTCAACTCGTCGATGCATTCTTGTTGAGATAATCCACGCCGAAAGTTATGAAAAATAATTGCACGAAAATGTTCGCGAATTAATTCCATTTTTTCGCTGACATAAAATTTTCAAGTTACTGTCAACAATAGAAGTAGCGACCGGATAATAGAACTGTCAAGGTAAATATATTGCCAAAAATGACAAGCTTCACTATGCAATCATCAGAACAGAGGCAACACTAACAGTGTTGCCAGTTCCCGAAATATAAACGGCTACCCTCATATATGTGTACATATTCCATATTGGTTTTTCCGTTTAAATTACATTACAAAACTTTTTCCTTAAACGTTCGCCGTGTTTATTATTCAAGGTCGGACTTCCAATTTTGTTTTAGCAGTTGCTAAAGTAAATGTAGGAAGGTCGAACAAATAAGTAAACAATTTTGGAAAAAAATAAAGTAATTTAAATCATAAGATGTATATTAAAGTATTCTCAAACATTTAAAAGATATATATAGAGAGAAAGAAATAGAAATATTTGTTTAAGTTAGACATAAAAACTTGCGCCGTTTGTATTGCATGTGTAACTGACATATTTATTAGTATACGTAAAATACTCCCATGTTATTGTACGATAAAATAATAATAATTATTAGCTATAAATAAACTTGGTGGAAGATATAGAAGTATGAAGCATTGATTAAGTAACATTAGTCAGAAATATCCTTCTAATTGAATTGTTTACTTGCAGTTATTTGCCTTCATTTATTAATAAATGAACACAAAGCTATGCAATTCTAAAGGCTCTCTCTTCTTAAAAACGTATATTCTAATATATTCATAAATTATATTATTGAAATGCTAGCAAAATGTAATTTATGAAGTTTTTTAATTTCTGATTAAGATTAGAATTTCTTAAAGTGACTACAGAACTTATTGCACCGCGACCTTTCCAGATCTATTGTAGCCCACATGTCTTTGCGGAGTCTATTAATTTCTTGGAATATGCCTGTTGAATTTGGCCTCGATTACTGCTCTTTTGGCCTCTGTACAACCTTGATCATGTTTTCCTATTTTTTTTTTGTATTTTAGCTATGTAAATTCCTCACCACCTAGCGGACCGAGCTGTCCAGTGGGACATCAGATTCTCCTCCTTTACAGTATGATATTTATTCTCATAGCTTTATGTATATTTAATCCTTGTGTTCCTAGCTTGTTTTTCCATAGACAGTTCTTGCATTTCAGTTTTCTCTCACGCTCTTTTCTACTTCTTTTTGTTTTTGGGAGTTTTGATACGGTTCGCGTTCTTCGGGAGAGGTTTTTTCCGTATTTACACACCAGCTATGAGCATCTGACTGATTTTAATTGCATAAGAGAGTATTCGTGGCCTGAAGTAATTTTTAAATAGTATATGTATAAATCAGAAATATCATACGCTTTGAAGAAAACCAAGAATTTCACTAACTTATTTAATCGACCAATAACTCTTCCAATGCCAAAGTCTACTACATCTTTTTCGATTTAAGTCTTTTCAATTTTTTGTCAATTTCGAACTCTTTTGATTTAACCGTTCTTTTTGTTTTTTTATCCACATATGTCCATAATTACTTTAGTTCTCTTATTATTCGATTAGGATAATAAAAGGCTTCAACTTTTGTTTCATATCTTTAAATTTATTTTATATATTTATTAGAAATCTCATCTCCATAGTTGTCAATCTACTTCTATGTGTTTTAATTATGTATATACATAAAGCATTTATTTAATTTTGTTTTTCTCTATTTTGTTCCTAATGTAATCGATTCAATATTTTGAAATATTGCTCCTAATGTTTCTTTAACTTTCCAATGAACATATATAATAAATTACTTCCAAATTTGATAAACATTTTATGATATAATCTTTAACGTAATTCCATAAAATTACTAGTTCTCCTACTCTAGCGTCGAATGTTTAGCTTTTGTTAATGTTTTATGTTCGTTTACTACTTCGTTTAATAATAATAATAATATATTTATTTGCCGAATAATCCAATAACGTGAAAAAATTAAATATCGTAAATATACTATATACCAATGAAAATATCATATTAAATAAGTTCAACGTTGTGTTTCATATGGTGCAAAGGCGATTTCGACAGCACGTTGGCCCTAGTTGCTTGCAGGTTAAGTATGAGGACATAACAACTGAATAGAGTGAAGCGTTAAAAATAGCTGAGTATCTGCGGATAACCAATTGCAGTATTTACCATATAAATAAAGCGAGCACTATGTATAATTCGACGATGAGCCAAGGATTGAAGCTGGTGTGCTTGAAGTAAGTTGTTACAGACAGTATTCCAATCGGGATACATTCCAGGCGATTTAAATGGGCAAATAGGCAATTGAATGCAAGGAAGAATAAATATTACATGTAACATCTATTTATGTACAATTTTAAGTACTTCAATTAAATTTACAGTTTAGTTTTTAGAATACAGCTATTATTTTGTTTAAAACCGGATATTTTCTAAATTATAGAAATGTCCTGGACATAAATGTATTACCAAATACGATCTGTTGTGTAGAAAAGAAGACAGTAGACAAAGAATCGATATCTAGAAATAAACTGCAAATAGAATACCTACCAAGTTAAACAATGACAAAAGGAATTGGTATAATTATTAAGCTTTATGATATACGAGGCTATACATAAAATGGCGGAATGTTAACGTATTCCCCAAATTTTAACATTCAAATACAAGGTAGCATGGTACATTAAATGACCCAGAGTTGAGGTATCCCCTGTGATTATACTTGTATTTATTTTTAAAATAGAATTATTAGTAGAATCCAAATAAATAATAAATCCTATATACATTCTAATCTCAAAGTAATAGTTGATACATTCTAGGGGTGTTAAGATATCCCTTTGTATGGTAGGTAGTTTTATGTATATATTTTACTAAACTCGAAAAGGCGAGTAATTAAACTCCAAATTCTAAGATTATAATCTTAATTTCATGTTATTATAATATTTAAATACTCTCGTGCACAGTTAATAATCTTCATATTAAATCAATTACAACGTACGTTATATACGTATAGGATTTTGTTTTGCGTATATACAGAATAACATATTTTACAAAAATAAATTGCGAGTCTTATTTTAAAACTGTTGTATTATTTATTTTGGAAATATCTAAGCTGTAGATGCTAGACATTGTTATGAAAAAAACATGTTCTCTGAGAAATGTAAATTTTCTAAAATTAAAGAGAATTTTGGTAAATATATTCTCGCGAAAGCTATAAGGAATTTTCTTTGTCTTGAATCAGATTATGCCTGCCTTATACGTAAAGCATGTCATAGCAATATGTACATACAAAGAGTACTTGGAAAGTTTTAAAATACAGCTTTGCTTATTTAATTTTTTCAAAGTAATTTCCTCTACACTCAATACACCTCTCCATCCTCCGGAGCCAATCTTTAAACCAGTTCTGTCAAGTTTCACTAGGGAGTAAAGCACACTCGTTGTCCCAAACCCGCAGAAGGTCCTCATTATTGGAAAACCGCCTCCCTTTTAGCTCCATTTTCACATGCGGGAACACTGCAAAGTCGCAGGGAGCAAGATCTGGACTGTAGGGAAGGTGCTCGAAAAGTTTCAATCCTGTCGTGGTCAAATATTCGGTGCAGGCTTTGACGCTGTGAACTCAAGCATTATCGTGATGGAGGAATCAGGTGTCCATTCTTGACTTTGGCCGCAGGTTCTTCATAGATCCAATGACTTTAGGCAGGCACTGTTCAGTATACCACTTAGTTGTGACTGTCTTCTGTGTGTCCAAAATGACGAGTTCCATAATTCCACTCAATTTTAAAAATACAGCTATCATTTTCTTCTTTACAGATCAGGATTTTCTGACAACTACGGGTATGTCCTCATCATCAAAGACCCAAACTTTGTTTTGAGCTTTGGTCGGCACATCGTAATAGTACAGCCAAGTCTCGTCACCGTCACATTGTGGTTCACATACCGAGGTTGTCCCTTATTAAACTTCTTTAGCATCTCTCGGCACCCAGTCACAAGTCGTGTCATCTGCTCTTCAGTCAAATGCAAATGCAAATGATCATGCAGAATCGAATGAATTGCTGGTGCATTTAGACCCGAAGTACCCTCTATCTATTAGTAGGTCACTCGCCTGTCCTCGCCAAAAATTTTCCTCATAGTAGTAACGTATTCCTACCTAACTGACCTTCGTGGCCTTCCCGACCTCTCAGCATCCTCCACAGTTAAATTCTTCCTTTGGAATTCTCTATACCACCTAAATATCGTTGTGCGATGTGGACAAACATCACCTAGTGCAAGAGTCATTTCTTCGAAGCACTGGTGTAGGTTCAAACCACGCACGAAATTATAACGCAAAACTGCCCTTATCTCATTTCGTGACCACGATGCCATCGTAAACACTTTACACTCTCACTGCTAATGAATAACTGAGGCCATCGACATGGCGCGGCGACTACTATGCACGTATGAACATGTCTCAACATGCAGCAACAAGCAGCTTCCTACGATTCATTGTTGCGTCATATTGCAAAACTTTCCTAGCACTCTTTGTACTGAATATGCTAGTGTTTACACTGAATGTCATATCATTTTGTGTCCTTATTTCCTTATTTTCTTTTAGTGTAATTCTCTGAGTACTAATCTATACTTCTTTGTTCTATATGGTCTTACAGTCTTACGTTTTTTAACTATAAGTATAAGTATTATTTTCTAAAAATAATTATTTATGTTCTCGTCTTTAGTTGTTCTTAGCAATTCTGGATCAAGATCCATACTTTCTTCTGCTGTAATGATAGTGTAAGTTCTTTCACCCCGAACTGTTTTCATATTATTTACTTATAGATATCAGTTTCAGTGCAATAATGACAGCAGTAGGAGCAGTTAAGTTCTGTAGATGTCTCATGCAAGTGAAAACGGCAGCAGAAGTATCGATGACGATATTTCAACCCGGACGCCAAACAACCATTGGACTTATTATGGTATTTATGTATATTACATTCTATTATATTAACAATACTTTATTTCTGACAGTAATTTAAATAACGAACAAAATAAAAATAATTTTACTGAAAATTACACATAAGGTAAACCATAGGTCCGACTACTGTTTAGATGTAAATATTAAATGTAAATTAAATTATAACTATCTAATGTAAATAGAGAACATGAAAATGTGCAGGTTTAAATTATTATATTCGTGAGAAAATAATGAAAGTGTTACACTTCGCATACAAATAATAATTCTCTATATTATGTTTTTTAAATTAAGTTATTTAAATTTAAAAATAGTTCGAGTTTCAAGTCATAAATTATTATTTATCTTGACCTTTTTGTGATATATACAAATGCAGGAATCTTTTGTATTCGTCACGTGCTCTTCAAGTGTAATAAAGCAACGTCTACCCGCCGTTTTCTAGGAAGTCGAATATAGCGCGCCAATATTCTCGTTTGCTATTGGGTAGTTCAAACATGACCTGTCTCCTAACCCTTTAGCATACGGGGTGTCTTAAGAGCAGCCGCGTGTAAGAGACAGAGACTTCTTCTCAGACCATGACAAAGTACACACGCATTCCTTTGACGTGATCGTGAAGTTGTTTTCCCGCGTGTGTTGTATCCATGCGTTTAAGTTCGCGTTCGCGAAAAATACACAGCTTCCTGATCCAGGATATATATATATATATATATATATATATATATATATATATATACATATACGCAAACACGCAAGTACAAGTATTTTAATCTAACTCTTTGTATATTTTATTAAACAGCTAAATATCGTTAGACTTATCTTTTATTACAGCTTTGCTATTACGTTCATCATATTTTATTTGTTGCTCTCGTTCTTGTCAACTATTTCTATTTAACACATTCAAGCTTTAGGAATTAATTTAACTTGTGAATAAAATTTTAAAGGCATTCCTGTCGTTTTATTCCACTAATAATCTTTCTTTCAGCTTAGCACACGTCCTGGACTTTTGATGCTCATTGTACACAACTACTAATTATTAACTCCTCACATTACATTCAATTATATTACCTTCTTGTCTTTTATTTGCATTTATTACAGTGCTTTAGCTAGTCGAACACGCGCTCGTAATAAATTGACTAACCAACACGTGCAAATAAATATTCTCTGTTAAATAATATCCCTATTATTATTTATTAAAACAAAGGAGGTAATAAATTGTCTCAATCAATCATCCACCTTACATTAACATGGAAACACATTTTCATTCATATATTCATTCGTTCATATATTCAAACACATTTTCATTTTTGCCTTTTTTTTTCATACGAGGAGGTAATAAAAGTAATGCTAAGAATTGCAAACTTTAGAATAATCAATTAAAGTTAGCCATCGTATTACATTTTATTTACGATTTTTTGAAAAGTATTATTATAGAAAAAAATCACTTAGAATGTTTTAAAAAAGTCAACACTATTAAAGCAAAAATAAATACATTTATTTGCGCAATGTCAATGAACATTGAACTTTGCAATAAGTGTTCAAATAGTAAATTCAGTAACGAATTATAGCGATATATATGTACGTATGTATGTACGTGTGTGCGTTTGTGCGTGTGTATGTTGATTGCATTTAATTCTATATTAAATTTATTTTCGAGATTTTATTTTTTTCCGTAAAAATAAAATTTTAATGACAATGTTTGACATGACAATATATGCATATATATTATTAAAATTTTATTTTTACGTAATAATGTACACAAATGCATGTCTATACTTATTTAACCAATGTTATAAGACAAAATTCTTAAAATATTGTTAACACTTATCACTGAGCATCAAATGAAATATCACTTGATTTTAAGTGTTTTCTTTTTCGTGAAAGGATATATTCTTTATTATAACCTTAGTACAGAGATTTGGAAGATGTATCGGCAAACAGAGTAACAATTTCATAAGTTATTAGATAAAGATGTGATGAATAATAAATATTAGCTGTATCATTTATGTATGTATAAAATTAAAGTTTCATAATTTATGTTTTATTAAGATTTTAAAATACAACAATAATTGGTTGTTTTTTACACCTGAACGGCTCAAGAGTCATAGGAGCAGAGTTAATTTAAAAAAAGAATTTAATGGATTAGTTACGCAGAAAAGTAAGTCGTACTCAAAAACAAAACTATGAATAGAATTTACTACTTACCTAAAATCTGATTATCACTTAGGTCACCTCAACCATGATCTGAAAAGTATTTTTCATTAACTTTGTAGATGTAGTGGACGAGAGA
The DNA here is from genome assembly GCA_031893035.1 of Dermolepida albohirtum. Lineage (NCBI taxonomy): Eukaryota > Metazoa > Arthropoda > Insecta > Coleoptera > Scarabaeidae > Dermolepida > Dermolepida albohirtum. The sequence continues at coordinate 127,844 of JAVIWB010001708.1, forward strand.
AAAAAACACATTATACAGGAGATAAGACATAAGGTATAAAATTTGTAAACAAAGGGATACCGCACACCAACATAAGCTAAGAATACACAGAATTGACAACAAAGAACTGTATCGGTATGGAAAAGGAACAATAATATAACAATATTTTGGAATTCGAAAAGTAAAATAATTATTAACATAGGTGTAGTACGGGTTTGAGAAGGTTTGTATCTAAAGATATTCCATATTACGTTAAGAAAAGAACAACTTTTCAATATTTTTTTGATAATTTTGTGATTATTTTACATGTGTTAGTCCTTTTACATTTGATTCAAATAAATAATTTTTAGATATGGATAGATCTGATAGTCGTGTATCGAGTGAAGATTTCCATTCTTATAACATACGTTTATCATATATGTATCTTCAAGTATTCTTCCTCCCTACACAACGTCGCACATACTGGACAGACTCGACTATTCAGTTCTAAACTAAACTTATTCGCAAATGATACGATTCTCATAACATATGTACCTGCATGTCAGCTGTAATTTACATACTATTATCTGTTATACTATAAATATTATACACAATCATATTAGAATAAATATCAAAAACAAATTATATAACACTTACATTTCTGATAAAGTAGGAAAACTGTCCACAAAACGTCATGAATAAAACGATCATAGCTAATAAATAGCATATTATCGTTGAATTAAGAAATTTTCCCTATTCCAATTTTGCAAAACCTAAATTCCAAACAATACTTGGTAACTAAACTTATTGTTTTATGTATATATTACCATATTTATATTTTGTTATATATATATATATATTTGGTAGACCCGATACATTTAATAGGTGCCCAACAGATAGACTGTGTGTATTTATCTTTGCTGGTGGGAGATACAACGTATTCTAAATTAAGAATATATGAACACCCAGAGAGAAAGAAAATATAAAATTATTATATCCAGTAAACGTTTCTAAACTTAGTACGTAGAATAGATTTGCCAAACCCACTAACATGATAATAGATTATTCAATCAATGTTTCCAAGACGATTGTCATATTTCTGAGGATGGATTAAGTTTGGTTTAGTATATAATGTAATCATTATATACTATAGTTTATTTTATAATAGAAATGTTAACATTTCAAAATTAATGGTGGAAAATTTTTAATTCAATTGGTGAAAGTGTTTAAGAATTTTATATTCATTAGTTATGTACTTTAGTAATTGTTTCAGTTAAAATTCAAAATAGATACATATGAAGAGTAAAATAAAGAACAAACGAAAATCTATTGAAGAAAGTATGTCGAAATCTATTACTCAGGGAAGGTTTGAAAAAATTAAAGTTTGAATGGAACAATTCCGCGACCTGTACAATAGTATCCTTGAAAAATCGATATTAAGGGACACACCAGTAGTAAAAGTATATCTATGATGCATAAAGCCATGTTAACGAGATGAAAAACTTAATTGAAAGATAAATTTTAGTATAAACTAAGATTTCAAAAATTTTAGTATAAACTAAGATTTCAAAAATTTTAGTATAAACTAAGATTTCAAAAATTTTAGCAAAATTAGATACGACAAACTTGCTTCATCAAAGAGTCAGCAAGAACATTGGTGCAATCCTTCACCAAGACTTGATCATCTTCAATTGTATGGCTATCATTAGGTTTTTTTATTGGGTGACAAAACATATTTTTCCGTCATATAGCACAAGATAAATGCATTCATCGTTAATTTGCCTAGTATCAATATCACTGAAAATGGAAGATATATGTTCTTTTCGTATTAATCTAAGTCAATTATAAAAGGTTTGAAATCGATTTTTGAAGTTTAGTAGCAAATAGTTTTAATTAAACGTGATACATGAAGAAGTTTTCCAATAAAAAATTTCCTTTTTATATTATCAGTCTGATAGTGTGATGCTTATAATAAGTTTTCCGTAATTATTAAATTACTTCGTTTAAAGCATTTTATTTCGCTTACATTATCAACAATATAAAGCACTCGCAAAATTATCAGAATTGTATGCATATTTGCTATAATTTTTATAAAATCTTCTACACATGTTTTGAATTTAATATTACATCCTATCATAATTTACTTATCTTAAAGATATAACAAAAGTTGCTGATAAAATTGCTGCTATAGTTTTATATAATCTGATCAATATCTAAAAACGAAGCGGTTATATTGGCTATAGGTTGTTTAAAACCGGCTAAGATACGTAAGTAAAGTACAATGCAACAAAAATCATGGAGTAAAGGTTGCAACTAAAATTATTCCGGTGGGATTGAAAACTGAAACAAGCTTCTTAGAAGTACTAGTAAGCCAATTATATCAGGCTATTTTAAAGAAATTTAGTGAATATATGTTGTTTAAACGGCCTCATGTCACAAAAAATGATTCCTCTGGAAATTTTTAAATAGGTTCTTTACAATGTTGACAAATCTATGGTTAATATTGGGTTGCATTTATTTCAATTAGTTTTATAAAATAGTTTAATAATCATCAAGAATATAAAGGAAAATAGGATATTTTAATACTATCTTGTTCTGAGCTTCCGGGCTGGAAACGCGTCATTGGTATAACTGTCGACGTTTCGTACTCACTCGTATGGGACATCTTCAGGACTCAACTACTGCTACTGTCTGTCGCACTGAAACTGAATTCAGCTCAGAATCCTAAAACAAGATAGTATAGACCACAACCGTGGAAGTCTACGTACCAGATTAGGATGTTTTAATGTTTTGTTATTTCAATAAAATAATCACCTCGGCTATTCTTATATCACCATTACTTTAGTCATATTTTCCATAACTTTTACACACAAATCTGAATGGATTCGCCGATGACGAGTTATATGTTACATTTAAAATCATGAATCGCTACGAGCTTATCAGCATAGACTTAGCTCTTATCGTAAGCCCAAAGAAAAAAGTATGTAGGTATTAGATTACACGATCATGGAAATCAATGTACGTCACCAAAACGTGAAATTATCTGAGCAGGAAACATCGTTTGTAATAAATCACGTGCTTTTCCTGCAGTATGGCAGGTGGCCAAACTAAAACCACATGTTACTAGTATTAATTTCATTTAATTCAGGTGGGAAGGAATTTATTAGCATGTCACGATAAGTTATGCCATCCACTGTTAACGCAATCCTATCTGCATTTCCGAAAAAGTACGACCCCATAAAACCACTGGTCCAAAGGGTACACCAAACTTTACCTATTCCGGATGTATTTGTTTTCCTAAACCACAAGAGGATTTTAAATTCTCCAAATCCGGCAATTTTGGTGGAGGTGTAAATAAACTTTGTCATTTACAATAAATTTGTTAGTAAAAAAGGTCAACTAGGCGTTGGGATGTTGAGTTGTTGGACACGATGTCTATCTAGTTGAAGTTTACGGATTTTTAATCACGCTTTAGTTCAACTACAGCGTTATTAGTCTCGGAGCGACTATTAAGTGCACGTACACGAATTGGTTATTCCACAGTCAAACCACTATCTTTAATATTTTTATTAACTTCTTAATAGTGTTTAAACTTTACACGTAATTTTCGCTACACTATTACATACGAATCATGATATTCGTAATAAGAAAGATAATCATGAAATTGTTACTCATTCTTCCACTGGATAATGTTCCACGAATACTTTTTACAATATTAACCTCAAACGTCAATGTCGACTGCAAGTAAAATACTAAGTAATATAAAACAGTTACTTTCTATTGAAGCATCCTGTATATGACTCAACATATACGTCCCAGGACGTGTATGGAAGGTAACTATGTCTATGACAAAAGTAAACACTACTTATATTACCAAATATTGTTTAGTTATATGTTCGTTCGTACAATGTATGTAATGCTTTTAAGACGAATAAAAAAGTTAAGTGGCACATTTTGCATTCCAAATTATTTCATATACAATACAATATTTACATAGAGAGAAATTTTGTTCACTTTACCTATATGATTTCGATATACAATTGTAATTCCGTCCACCCCTTCTTATAGGGCGCTGCTCTAGATAGAAAGAGAGTGCGAGAAACAAGTTCTTTGCCTTTAAAATCGTTTAGAATTTTAATTAATAGATTCTAATATATTGACATATAATGACTTTTTATTTTCGAAGATATTATTTTCTTTCTTTAAAAAGAAATCTTGTTTTTATTTTACAGAATATTTGTAATTTATCTGGAAATGCTTGCAGCTTTGCAAAGTTTCATTGTACCGAAGTAAATCACACCTTCCTTTTGTATTTATTTTATACGTTTGTGACGTTATCCACTTCAAAAAAAAACGAAAGGGAAATAATTTGTTAATTAAGACTTAAAAAATGTAAGATTTGCTATTCGTCCGGAGCCTGCCTGTTGCCGCGTTTGAGAATTCCGGCTGGCTTGAGCTTGCCACTTCAGGGGTGGGAAGAAAATAATGAAGATGTTCTAAGGAACCACTGTATTAAAGAATCCCTCCCGAAACGCCGTCTAATATTTAAGATGGGTCAGACTATTGTAAAACGAGAAACATTTATAGGCAAAGCCCATTGAGTAAATAGAAATCTAGTACCACAAGAGAATAAAAATCCAACATTGAGCCACAATCGTGCATACAATGCGCTAGTAAATAATCGAAACAGGTCAAGCTAGTCTTTGTATAAGCATATCACAAATAAGTGCCAGATATATATATATATATATATATATATATATATATATATATATATATATATATAGCCTAATATTAAATTATTATAAAAATATTTGGACGAAATAAATATCCAATGTATATATGTCGAACGATAAAAATGAAGATGGCAAATAATTTTACTGAAGCCAGATGGCTGTACACAAAAAAACTACAAGCGATTTATGCTAGAACTTGTCTAATAATAAAAGACACAGATCGATAAATCACAATTTAACTTTAAAAATTATAATGCAAGATTAATTACTGAATTTATTAGGTTGATCTCGGAAAAGAAACTAGTTAATTTCTGCTTATTATCCTTTCTCCGCTACGAATATAGTCTCAATGAATATGATATAGACATAGAAAAAAGAAGACCTGCATATTTAGGGGAAAAAACAACAGAAATTAATATTGAATGCAATCTTAAAAATCCTCAAAAATGAGATAAGCAACTAAATTCCTTTGTTCGAAATGTCCAAATTTTTGGGAGAGAACTAATTACTAACTTCGCAAAAACTTACGCCTCTAATAATTGAATATTTCTCAAGATTTTTCCCAAACGTTCAGGCCTACAAACAACTTAGAGAAATGCGACTTAGAAACAACTAATACAAAAGCAACATTAATTTGAAGACTGTTAAAATATTAGTAATAACAAAAGAAAAGCTGAAACCGAGACCAATGTTATGAAAATGAACAACTCTATAAAGAAAATGTCATCAGATAAAACTGAATTTAATTAAAGTGTTACGGGCACATAACAGTTTCTATGAATGAAAATAACACATGGAGAACTACTACATTTTATTTTTATTTGTTTTACATTGCATAATTAATTCGACCACCGCACATGTTTTTTACACGTATCTTTAGTAACAGGTAAAACAAACTACATTTCTCAGTATGTCTACTGTTCCAAATCGACTCTGAACATCAAATTAAGCTCAGAAAACTAAATTTACAAGTATTTAGCATTCGAAGCTAATAATAGTTTTCTGTAACAGGCCTTGAAGACTCATAGGATATGACAAGATATAATCTGCCACGGCAAAGTACTTTTCTGAAACACTAAAGTTGTAACACGGCAAGCGCTACAACTTCGCCATCTATTTCTATCCCCAGAGTTTGATCTCCAGTTGAGATTAGTACACTAGTCACCAACCCACTAAACTACGAAAGAGACCAGACCAATAATCCTTTCTCAAAATATATTAAAAATAACAACTCAAAATTCATAATAATAAAAAGCTAAAAATGTATAATGTATAAGTTAATATGTGATACATGCCCACGTGTTTATGTTAGACAAACATATTAGAAAATTATAACATACATAAATAAAAAACGTGCTTTTCTTTCACTAATCACTCAATTACTAATAACCATATGTCAAATAATGAATACGAAATAATGCATATATAAAGTAAAAGGCATAAATTAACTTCATTAGAATTTTTAGAAATTAATACTTAAACAACAAACAACGTAATAAATTAACAAACAGAGGTAAATATTTCATCCTTGCTGATTTTGTTTGTGTTTAACAACCATAATTTCGTCTATAACAGAATATATAATCTTCTTTTGTAAGTAATAAATGGTATTTGAAAATAATAATTTCATTCGATATGATAAATTAACTTCAATTTAATTATCAGCTATCATGTCAATATAAATATGGTATATCGGGGTAATGAATTAAAAGCAAAAAAATGCCGACATTAAAATGTAGTGTTATAATATAATTAAAAGACGGCAGCATGATTTTATGAAATCGACAGTTAATTCAAAAATACATGTGAAATAAAAATAACTATTTTCAAAAGAATTAACGAATAAAATTGGAATATTATAGGAATTAATTTAAGAGCGCAAGATGGCACTGTTCAAGAAAATACAACGTACGAGAATTCGGCTTACAAACTGAGAGAACACGAATATTTGGACAAAAAAGAAACGAATGAAACATCAACGGGCAATTTCTGTTATAAAGTTGAAGTCAATCATACGCACTCTCTTGAGATAAATTGTATTAATATATTGTATGAACTTCTTTCGTATTATATTCCATTCGAGACATTATATGAGAATAGAAGGTATTGTAATTGACTGATGTGAGACATTTAAGGTTATAAAATTATTAAAAAATATTTTTATTTATTTTAGAATGTATAGACTTTCTGAATTTTTCATTTTAATTAAAGCATTAAATTTAGTTTTATGTTTTATATATATATATATATATATATATATATATATATATATATATATAAACAGCGGTGGTTATTGAAATCTCCAGAGTTTCGTGTTGGTATAGGTACTTTTAAACAGAGTTGTCAGTACAATCGAGCTGATTCTTTATTTAGTCTTACAAGCTCTTTTAATTTCAAAAAATGGCATTATATGAAACTATTGATTTATATTTAGAGGGTAACAAAAACCCCTAAGTAGCTTTATAAATTTATTTTATTAAATTCAAGAATATGGGTAATTAAAACAACAAATTCTAGGAATATAATTCTTAATTTACTGTCCGTTACTCTGTTTCACTTTCAAGACTCTAAACAGTCACAAATACAGTCGATGATCAATGTTTGATTTAATTTTAACGTACAATAGAATTTAACAAAATAAGTTAAATATCTTTATTTTGTAAATAATATACAGAATTTGTCTTCTTTATTTTTATTTCTAAACGTATTAAGTAGCATGTTTTATATTATTAAATTAAGAATTTTATTTTAAATTGTCGTATTATTTATTTTAAAAATACTTAAACCATTAGATGCTAGGCATTGCTAAATAAAATAATCTACTCTGAGAAAGATAAGTTCTAATCCGATTGTAAGAGTTTTAGTAGGTATATGCTTGTGAAGGCTGTAAGGGGCTTTTTTCAATTTTGTTTCTCAATTCATAGCACTAGTATATAAGACAGTTTATTATAGATTAACGCGCGAATATTTAAAGCGGAAATTTTTTTGTAACTGACTGTACATAATTTTATCTTTTAATCAGTTTTTCTACATAGTTTGTGTCCACATTATTAAACCCCACAGCAAAAAAAATCAGAAAGAATATTTATAGTTCCACATGCGTCGACCTCAAAATACGTGGGTTGTAGGGGTCAGTCATTGTGTCCGGCAATAAATTAAATTTTTCAATAGCGTAACTGTACTAAACAGTAATGGTGAATAGGGGCAATTACACATATGATTCACGTGAGAGTCGATTCATTAGTTCATTGTTCATGGACAAATTTATCTAATAAAGAGAAGTTGATTTTATACAAACAGCTTGCATGAAACAGATTGTGTAATAAAAAGATTAAAAGCCAGTGTGTTTCTGATGTTTTCGAATTTAAAATGCGTTCAGTACATATTTGACAAACAACTGATATTGTGAAGTTTCCGTTGAATGTGAACGTTTATTACGAATGTTGTCACAAGTACACCTGTACTTCCTCTTAGAAACAACGTACATATTTATGTACATTTATGCACATATATAGAATGATTAGTCTGTATAAAATATTTATTTAATGAATCACAAATTCAATTAAATGTTAATAACTGGGAATAATAAATATCTTTAAGTACTTATAAATGTACAAGTACTTATGTTGAATATATTCATATACTTCCTGTTCGATTATTAAAATTAATGTAATTTGAGACGACTATATAAGAGATGCATTCTTAACATTGAGTCTAACCAACAGGTGATGGTTTTTTGATATATATGTACATACGAGGGTGGTCTGAAAAGCTTCCGATCTAACAAAGATACACGATATTTTTTCTTAAAATTTATATTTATTTTTCAACATAGTCTCCTTGCAACTCTACACACTTCTCCCAGCGACGCTCCCATCTCTTTAACCCGTCAAAATAGTACTCGGCGTTTTTCTCTGCAAAATAATTGCTCACGAAGGTGATTGCCTCCTCATTTGACGAAAATCTCTGTCCTCCGAGCGCAATTTTTGGATGATGGAACAAAAAGAAGTCGCTCGAAGCTAGAGTAAGACGGTTGGTCAAGCAGTTCAAACCGTAATTCGTGGGTTTTCGCCATGGTGTGAGACGGTGCGTTGTCTTGGTGAAACAGAATTTTCTTTTTCTGCAAATGTAGCCGTTTTTCCACAATTTCTGTCTTCACTTTGTCAAATAATGATGCGTAGTATGCTCCTGTATAGTTTTTACTTTTTGAAGATAATCGATTAAGTTAATTCCATAACTATCCCAAAAAACAGTTGCCATCACTTTTCCAGCCGAAAAAACAGTTTTTGCTTTTTTTGGAGCCGGTTCCCCCTTTGGACTGCAAAGGGGGAACTGTTTTGACTGTATTTTGTTTAGGGCGTATAATGGTGTATCCAAGTTTCATCTATAGTAATTAATCGGCGCCAAAACTCGAATTTATTGCACCCAAACTGCGTCAACGTCTAACGTTAGCAAACGCGCGGACAGCTTCCTTATGCCTAAATCTTGATTTAACATGTGACAAATACGTTCTTTGGACATATTCATAGCCTTTGTTATTTCTCTCACTTTAATCCGACGGTCGTCTAGCACCAACTAGTGAACTTTAGCGATGTTGAATGATCAGTGAAGTACAAAGTATGTATAAGCAGTCGCCACCTGTGTCATTCTCACTACTTGTCAAACTATCCTCGTAGATAATCTCTGCAATGCCAAGAAAAAATTCAGATTTTCATCACAAATATTGAACACATGCTTTTTGGCCCTGATTAATTATTTTTTATTAACATGTTTCAATAGGATAAAACTAATTTATTTCTTAAACACATATAAAGCGTGTTTCGAATTGCGCGGCGTTTTTAAGAATAAATAAAATATAGATGGCGCACTGAATTTGTCTGGGTATGTGGGTATTTAAAAAGTGTGATGTATAACATTTACAAAAATGGCGGCATCCACGGTACAACAACGCGTTCAAATTGTCGAATTATTTTATGAAAATCAGCGTTCTGTGAAAAGAGTTTTTAGAAAATTACGTGAATTTTATGGTTTACATAATCGTCCATCTGAAAGCACTACTGGTCGAATTATTAAAAAATTTCAAGAGACCGATTCCATGGAAGATCAAAAAATACAGTGGTAGTGGTCGTTCACAAGAAAATATTAGTTTGGTTCGTGAGTGTTGCTGAAGATCCTGAAATGTCCATTAGCCGACGCTCACAACAACTCGGACTTAGTGGATCAACAACATGGTGTATTTTTTACACAAGGATTTAGCTCTGGAGGCATATAAGGTTCCAATAACACAGGAATTGAAGCCATTAGATCATTTAAAACGTCGTTCATTTGTTAATTTCATCAATGAGCTGATTTTTCTCAAAAAATAATGTTTTCTGAGGAGGCACATTTTGAACTTGGTGGCTATGTTAATAAACAAAATTGCCGTATCTGGGGTGAGGAAAATCCACGAATTATTCATGAGAAACCTATGCATCCTAAACGAGTTACTGTTTGGTGTGCATTATGGTCAGGTGGTGTAATTGGACCTTATTTCATTCAAAATGTTGCTGGTGAAGTTGTAACTGTCAATGCTGATCGATATTGTTGGATGACAACTGAATTTTGTGTCCTGAATTAATGAATATTGATCTAGACGATATGTGGTTTCAACAGGATGGCGCTACACCTCACTTTGCACACGAACCAATTGATTTATTGAGAGAAAAATTTCCTGGACATGTAATCTCAAGAAACGGTGATGTTAATTGCCCACCAAGATCATGTGATTTGACACCGTTAGACTATTTTCTTTGGGTGTATGTCAAGTTTATAAAAGCAATCCACAATCAATTCCATTGGTGAGATTGAGCCTTAATTATGTCAAAATGTCATTGAAAATTTTAACAAAAGAGTGAACGTCTGTGGAAACGCAAGAGGAGGCCATTAGGCAGATATTATTTTTCACATATAAATGTCATAACTTAAACTTCAATTACCAAAAAAAGTTTTTGAAAGTGAATGCAAATTATGTGTTTTATTAATTCTTTAAAAAAAAACCGCGAAATTTGAAACACCCTTTATAATGACTACGGAAAATAAGACAAATTCGTCGGTGATCGATTTCGTCCCCAAACTTGTTACAATGATAAAATTTTTTAGCAGTATTAAACAGAAACGTCTCGCTCATTCCATTTTAGAAATAGTGAATGAACTGAAAATTCCTTTCTCTGATTGAGTGGTATATTGTGCGATTATTAGTAGCTAATTTCGTTAAGGATTTTGTTATAATTTTTGTTAACGTTTCAAGTGAACATTGAATATTTGTGAAAAAATTTATCGTGAGTGTTGAAGTACCCTTTCATATACCTAGATATGTAAATAAACAGACTTTTCGTTATTTCGAACAGGTGTTCAAGAATCTATTATAGGACGATAAGATAACACTATGAGACGGATTTTTTGCATTAATTATTATAAACCCAATTAGGATTTTATAGCAGCAGAGAAAAATTACATTTCTTTACTTTAATGATCATAATCAATTCTGGTTCTAATATGATGGCATAATGGCACCTTCTTGTCGTTTATCAATGTTGTTTGGAGATAATGTTAATTAACTAATGAGATTAATATAAGAAGATTAACACAATAACTACAAAAGCGCAGCAGCGAAAATAATAATTACTAATTTTTAATCGTACTCATTTACTGCACATTTTCTAATATTATAATTCTAACAGGCTTTCATTATTTTTAGTATTGAAGGAATATCTGTTTAAAATATTGCCTTTAACGCGAGCATTCTTTTCTTAATTAAGAAAGTAAAACTTCTATACAAACTAAAGAGCTCTTCCATCCATACTATTAACTCTTGTTTGAAATTGCACGATTCGAACATTACAATAAACTTTATTACTCGAGAGTTTGTAATACTTGCCTTCAGTTTGTACATATCTGCAAATCAACATAAACGGAGAAGATCCTTATCTATTATATTTTTTATATTAGAACTTCGACTATTCGCGAAAAAAGATCAAGAAAAGTAATACATAACATCTGCATAAATGCAGAGATTGATAATATTTCAAAATATTTGAAATATTAAATATGTAAATACTAAATAATATTGTATTTAGGGTATTATCTCAGAGCGATATTGGGGTTAGTGGAAATCTTGGTAAGATGTTCTTTATTTTGATCACCAAAAAGCTTTTCACAGTTTTCAAAGTTTTTTATTGTTTAACTCTACAGATACAAGATCATATTGTGGTAAAAGTAATAAAGCACTATTTAATCATTGACTTCGCTTTAATTTTATAGGTCCATTGATGTATAGTTTATGAAATGTCAATAACAGAAATTAGAAAACGAATTTTAATAAAAGATTCCGAGCAAGAAGGACTGAAAAGTATAAATTTGTGGTAGATTGTATGAAAGAAAATCAAAAATTAATGCGAAACAGAAATAAATTGGACAATATTAAGTAAAAATATTATGTCGCGTACAAAATAACAATGAACGAACTTACTATCCAGAAGGAAATAAGAATAGTAGCAGTAGAGGAATGCACTAACGTAAAAACAATTAGCATAGATATACAAAAGTTAATAATGAAGGATAACACTTGAAAGTCCGATAAGACAGAAGAAAATAAAAAATAGAGGCAAAGGCAAAGGCAAAAATTAAATAATGAAAGATCAAAATATAAAAATAATAAAAACCCAAAATAAAATAAACGAATAGCTTTATAATTGACAAACACAAACGAAGGTAAGAAAACTAAAAGAAAAAACACTAAAACAAGAAATAAAACACTGGAGCATTAAATATTCGACACAGAAGCAGGAGAAACTAACGAAGGAATTGGTAGACATGGAGATGAATATAACAGAAAACAAAAAAAGCAAAGGAATAATAGCACTACCAAGGGTATATTACATGTAATTGTCAAAGATAAATACAGGAGTTGGGGTAGAAATAATAATCATGGAAATAAAGATGAAATTTGTGAAGAGAGGGAAAACGAGGAAAAGCTAGAAGAACATTTTACAATAATAATAGTCTACGAATTAAATGAAGACGGGAAGAAAGAAGAAAAAGGTAAATTCTTCTCAGAAATACAACAGAAAAGTAATCTAAATAGTAGCAAACTGATCATAACCGGTATCCTGAGTGGAAAATAATCGTAAAGGGTGACCTAAGTCGAAGAGTAAGTAATAAGAGTGGGGAGAAGAATGGTGGAAGTACATAGAAAGAATAAGAATCAACGGAAACGTAAAAATATAACTAAACCTAGGCAGTGGAAACTTCATTTTGAACATAAAATAATAAAGTACAGAGCACAAAGAAAGAAAGGCTTCTATAAATTACTTTCTAATAATCAAAGGCAATTGGTTATTAAATATTCGAGTCAAAGAAAGACCCGAAATTAGAAGGACCATTCTTCTTCCAGTCTGGCACTGAAATACTACTGTGGGTAAAAAATAGTAAGACTTTTTAATTTAAATTTCGCGCGAAAACCCATTCGTCGAAATATTTTTTTTCTAGGTTGGTATGACTGTCAGTAACATCTGTGCCAAATGTCACATCAAAATAATCATTAGTGTTTAGTATACGCTTGTGTTTCTGTGCATTCGGCGATTTTTACAATGAGTGAAATTATTCAACAAAGAAGTTCCATTAAATTTTGTGTACGGAATCAAATTTCTGGTGCCGAAATGTTCAGAATGTTGCAAAAGGCCTTCGGTGATAATTGTTTGTCGCGAGCAAGTGTTTTTTATTGGTACAAATTATTCAAAGAGGGTCGAGAACGCGTTGATGACGAGCCACATCCAGGACGGCCATCAACATCAACTGATGATCAACACGTCAATAGAATCAAGGAATTGGTGCTTGAGAATCGACGATTAACAGTCAGAGACCTTACTGGCATCGTTGGAATATCGGAAGGATCAGTGAAAACCATTTTGAAAGATCATTTAGGCCTAAGAAAAGTGAAAGCACGATTCGTTCCAAAATCATTCAATTTTATCGAAAAACAGCGTCGCGTTGACGTCTGTGAAACAATGCTTTCCGACTATCAAGACAAAATGAAAAGCATCATAACTGGAGATGAGACTTTGATCTACGCTTATGACTCGGAAACAGACGATCAATCGGCCGAATATCGTATCAAAGGTGAGCCGAAGCCCAGAAAACACGTCAAAGCAAGTCAAAAATCAAGGTTATGTTGACAGTTTTCTTCGATTATCGAGGTGTGGTGCACTCCGAATTCCTTCCGACCGGCCAAAATGTCAACAAAGAATACTATTTGAGTGTTATGCGTCGTTTGCGCAATGCTATTCATAAAAAGAGGCCAGAATTATGGGCCGACAACTCTTGGTTTTTGCACCACGATAATGCACCGTCGTATACTGCATTAGTTCTTCGTCAAATTTTCAACCAATATCGTGCCGCAACCACCGCATTCGCCTGATTTAGCTCCGTATGACTTCTGGCTATTCAGCAAACTCAAACGACCGCTCCGGGGAAACCGTTTTGAGTCAATTGAAGACATTAAACGTGAATCGCTACGTGCATTGAAGGCTATTTCTGAAATTGACTTTAACAACTGTTTCGAGAATTGGAAGAAACGTTGGCACAAGTGTATTGGGGCCAGGGGGGATTACTTTGAGGGGGACGAAATAGATTTGGAAGAATAAATTAAGAATTTAAAAATTATGAACAAAGTCTTATTATTTTACTATTTCTTGCCCCCAGTAGTATATATATATATATATATATATATATATATATATATACTGGGGGCAAGAAATAGTAAAATAGTAAGACTTTGTTCATAATTTATATATATATATATATATATATATATATATATATATATACTGTACATAAGAATGTTTTTTAAAGTAGTATGTTTATATTCAATTTGTTAATGTGGTAATATAGAAAGTACAGTTAATATGGTTAATAGTGTGATAGCAAAAGCCTAAAGATATTCATTTAAAATTAGTAAAATGAAGGTGACATAAAAATTCATTCAAATATTATAGTACGTATTTTTTTACGAATTTAATGTTACTATTTTGATGTATAAGTAGAAGAAGCATTCTAATTAATAATTAAATGAAAATAAATGCAGATACGGAAGGCAGATAAAGTATTCAAATTAAATTTGATTATATCATTTAGTTAAATTTTGTTGAATAAATTGATCGTTGGAACAAGTTTATTTAGATCAATATTATGGTAGACTTTTGGTAATACTAAAAGTGTATTTACATAAAATGAGGTGTGTATGAATTTAGTAAATTAGTTTAAATGGAACGATTGTGAACTAAACATCTGTAAAAATCATTGTCATACCTACTCTACTTCGGGTTTTAAGCAAAACTACACCTTCGTATATAGACTCATAGCTTATCTTATATCTTAATACAATTATATTATAAGAAAATAATTAATAAAATCACTTTCTTATAAATATACATATATCTTATTATTCTATATTCTTACTATTTTTTGCCCACAGTAGTATGAAGGAAAGAAGAAACAAATAAAAGAAAATTAGTAACGAAAATAAAACAGCGTAGATTACAAATATCCACAGTCATAGATATATTCCAAGAGAGATTAAGCCAAATTATCTAAAAATTGAATAGGCATATAGGAATAAAAGATATATGTACGCAGTCTGTTGCAGAAAAAGCAGAACTTTTTTAAAATAGTAATTCTGGCGCCGTCTATTAAAAAAAATATGCATCGGTAAGTTAGATCTTTCACCAATGTTATGTCAAAATATCATAACATTTGCACTATTAGAAAGAGAGAAATTGCACATAAAGTAACAGTGTGTATTTGGCATTGGTGGAAAAATGAATTTCGAATAAAGAGCAAATATCAAGTTCTGTTTCAAACTCGGTAAATCGTTTACTGAAACGTTTAGTTTGATGAAACAAGTGTGTGGTAAAGCGTGTTTACCACATATGAGTGTGTATGAGTGGTATAAACGATTTAAAGACGGTCATATGAACATAAATGACGACGAAAAAATCTATGGTTACAGAAAGTAACATCGAATTTGTGCGAGAATTTATCAGAAATTATTGCAATATTCTTATAAAAAATAGAGGTTTCATGCAATGGCATGGAGCAGATTAGCATGTCGAACATTTTTTAGAAAGTCATCCCATCTCCTCTTGACAACAATTCCTATTGCCTGAAGCGTTCCTGGTGGCATATTTCGTGCTGTAAACATCTCTCCACAATATCTTAAACTTGTATTATTAGATCACCGTTTGGAAAATTGGCTGGCCACTTCATTCTCTTTATGTTAGCTTCGTCAATTCCGTTGTTCACATGCAGACGAGAATTATTATTCCACTGCCGTTGGATACGGAAAAACAACAGTTTGCAATATATCATTCCAATATCTCTAGACAGTTAGAACTCAATTTTTTAAAAATAAAAACTCCATTTATTATTTATCCCAGCACATGCTAGTACCCTACTATCCTCATATTAAAGCATTTCTCGGACAAATTTAGATAATTGATAAATGGTCCAGGGAAAATCAGAATATCTATTATCTGGCTGCAATGTAAATCTGGATTCGTCACTGAATATTATTCGTCCTTATTCATTGTGACCCTAATTGATATGCTCATTTGCCCATATTCTACAATATCTTTTATAGTCTGCAGTAAGAGGAATGCAAAACAATGCCTTTCATATAAAAATATTTTTTACTGTTTACTTTGATCATAGCTTTCCAGTGACAGTAGCAAACGCAATTTGAATCTGTGCTGCACTAAGAGCGCGATTTCTACGTGCCAATTGCGACAGGTATCAATTGTCTCTGAGTGTCGTAGAGCACTCCCAATTTCTAAGGAGCAATTTAAAAGCCTAAAAATTATGGTCTGACTCAACTTTCTCCTCAACTTTTCCAATTTCCAATTGACTTATGTCTCTCTAAGCATCTATACCTGACAGATCGTGATTTCGTGAGCCATTCAAAATTGCAAATCACAGAGGCGAACTTTTAGATATTGACTGAGAAACATATTGAAGTGCTCTTTTATATACTCCAAAAATGGTCGTTTTAACGCATACATAAACATGACAAGTCTTGTCTTGTCTGTGTATTCGTTTTTTTTGTTTAAAAAGGTTGAAACTAGTTTAGAGAAATATTTGTGTTATATTAATTGGCACTAGTTTTTATTATCGATTACATAGAATATCCGTTAATTATTTTGAACAGTGTATAATGATTTTTTACTTTTACCAAATAGGCTAGTTGACTTGCTACAATAATGTAATAATCGTAATTAAAAAAAACAAAGGAACAATTGTTTAAAATTCAATTAATAATAGGTATAATATTAATTAAGACCACAAACTTACGACACTAATTACAATCCATCATTGTCAAGATCCATAACGTCGCATTAAAATAAAATTTTACTTTTAGGTAATATTTTAATAAAGTGATCAATTATACAATTATTCAAAAAATAAAGCATAAATTATTGCAACTGTTTGAAGTATTATCTCAGAGTTAGATTTATTTAAAAAAACGGCGGTGCATATTTTTTGTGAACACAATAATTGTTGTATTTATACATCTATTATCACTTTTTTATACCACTGATTAGGATTTAAAAATACGCATTGCATGTAAGCATACATATGCCATAAAATCTAAACGACCTTCGCACAATTATTGTGTTATGAAGCAAATTTCTTAAACAAATGATAAAATAGAAATTATACTGGCAATAAATAAAGCAGAATTGAATGTAGAAGAATTTCTGTGCTGCAATGAAATATTCATATTTCAAAATTGTGTGGCTGTTTATGAAATTATGCTAGAAATTCTGTAAAAACTAAGATAAATATGAAATATTGAATAATTGCAAAACCTTGACACGATTTTATATAAAGTAAATAATAATTAATTAATAAGTAAAACCATTTATTCAATCGATTATATAATTTCCATTACCAATAGTCTGTCTCCACTGGCCTGATAGTATTGATATCTATGTTATAGAAACCGACTAATTTAATATTGAAAAAATAATTTTGGTCAGTTTCTGAGGACGAGAAAGGTTTTTTCAACTTCATAGAGACCGCACTTTAATGATGATTAAGAGAGAAAATGTCGAAAGGCCAAAGTACTTTTTAGTTCAATTAATAAAAAGTCATATACCAAGAGGATTGTTTTACTTTATTAATTATGGGATCTCCTCTATCACCAATTATTCCTAACACTTTCATGGAGAATTTCGAAACAAAGGCTTCAAATAGCTACGCGGACAAACCTTTCTTGTTGTTGCGATATGTCGATGATACGTTCGTGATCTAGACACATGGCAGAGAAAAACGCGAAAGCTTGTTATACCAACTGAATGCCAAACATCCGTATATTATATTCACAATGGAGGTAGCAGATCAAGGAAAACTGCCTTTTTTGACGTGCTGATGATCAGGAAAGAAGACGGTACATTAGGACACACCATATATTGCAAACCCATACACACCAACAAATACTTAAACCCACAATCACACCACACCATCATCCGGTGCAACTGAACTCCGTGGCAAAGACGCTAATTTTACGATTAGGACGAAGAACACAGACACGAAGAAGGAACTAACATCAAAAATGCTCTTCTCGCAAAATCAAAAACGGAAAAAAAGGAGTTCCCATCTAGAACCCTTCTCCCATATATAAAAGGTACTACAGAATAAGTCGGCCACATACTAAGAAGACATAATATCAACACCGTGTTAGATCAGTATACATACACGAGGGTAGCCGTTCATATTTCGGGAACTGGCAACACTGTTAGTGTTGCCTCCGATCTGATGATTGCATCGCGAAGTTTGTCATTTTTGACAATATATTTACCTTGACGGTTTTATTATTAGGTCGCTATTTCTATTGTTGACAGTAACTTGAAAATTTTATGTCAGCTAAAAAATGGAATTCACTCGCGAACATTTTCGTGCAATTATTTTTCATAACTTTCGGCGTGGATTATCTCAACAAGAATGCATCGACGAGCTGATGGTGATGAAGCACCATCGAAAACTACAGTATATCGTTGGTATAGTGAATTCATGATGAATTTCATGAAGGCCGTCCCACGAATGTTGTTGTGTCGGAAAACAATAATACAGTGTCTGAATTGATAATGCTAAACATTAGCGCACACAAGATCCTGCATGAACATTTAGCCGTTAAGAAGCTATGTTTACGTTGGGTACCACATAATTTGACAACCGCTCGAGAAAGGACTCGCGTCGATTGGTGCCAAAAAATTCACAAAAGATACATTCACGGTGCTTCAAAGAACATTTATAAAGTCGTCACAGGTGAAGAGCCAAAACCAACAAAAGTTGTTCGCGCTCGTAGCACATCAAACCAATGGTCGCCTGTTCTTTCGGAACAACCGGTCACGTTGCAACCGTGCCTTTAAAGAGTTGTAGAACGGTCGATTCCGAATGGTACACAACTATTTGTTTGCCAAAAGTTTTTGAGTAAATAAGGAAAGCAAACCGAAAACTATAGATCATTCTCCACCATGACAATGCGAGCTCTCACAGGTCGGTTCAAACAATTGAATATTTGACAGGGAAAAACAGTGAATTGATTAGCCATCCGCAGTACAACTCTGTGATGTTTTTTTGTTGCCACACGTGAAGAATAAACTTCGTGGTCAACGGTTTTCTACACCAAAAGAGGCAGTTGAGGCATTCAAAACTCATATTTTGGAAATACCGCCTTCGCAGTGGCGGCAATGCTTTTCGGATTGGTTTAAACGAATGCAAAAGTGCATCGATTTTCAACGAGAATATTTTGAAAAGCAATAAAACTATTTTCGATAATGAAATTTTTTTTATGTTTGCTATGCCCGAAATATAAACGGCTACCCTCGTACATATGTATATTTATAATTTTTATAATATAATTGTTCTAAGAAATAAGACAAGCTGAGACTATCTACAAAGATGTAGTTCTGCTTAAACTCCAAAATAGGTACGACAATGATCTTTTAATTTAATGATCTTTAAATTCAATTACTATATTCATATACACATCATTTTATGTAAATATACGTTTAGTATTACCAAAACTCTGCTATAATATTGATCAAAATAATCATTTTCCCAGGACCAATTAATTCAACTTAACTAAATGTTAATTCAATTGAACTAAATGCTATAATTAAATTTAATTTGAATACTTTATCTGCTTTCTTCGCCTGTATTTACTTTTTTTAATTATTAATTAGAATGCTTGAAATCAAATTCTTAAACGTTTTAAACATAACAAACATATTGACTTTTAATTAAAAAATATATAACATCAAAATAGTAACATTTTATGCAACCCTTATTGCATTAAATTTATTTAAAAGAATACATACTATAATATTTGAATGTATTGTTATATTATTTATTACTGTTATCAATATTTAATAGTTTATTATTTTTTTATCATTGTTTATTTCTTTCATTTTATATTTATAGTTTATATAAACATAATTATTTCAATTATATTTTATGTCTATTTATGGCACTTTTTCAATTATTAACTGATATTTTTTTGATAGGTGTCATTTATGTAAATATAACTGCAAAAATCTTCACCATATGCATGTTTGACTCTTCTAGAATTTTTAATTTTTTAGCTAACTGACATGTTCACCACACCAGTAAATTATGGAGAATTCCTGATTTTCACCAAGTTATGTATTTATACGTAATAAATGTATTTATACGTAAAAACAGATACGTATCGAAATATCACCTAGGAAGACTACACGAATTGACAATTGCTATCTACACCTTTTCGTATTTTAATTAAAAGGTACTTTATTTCTTTTTTGGATTGAAGAATGGATACAATTTTCTTATTCTACACATATGAATTACCTTAATGTCTCATTTTCACAAATTGTATCTATCATATAAAAATGCAAGAACTGATAAAAAATACTAGTGTCAGACAAATTCTAAAATCTCAGAATTCTTTTAAATAATAGTAGATACACAGAGATTTTCAAATTGGTAGGCGTTGTTTGGATAACCATTAATAAATACATCGAATCCCTGCTCATAGAATTGTAACTACCGCTGTTCAGCATAGATACTTAACTTTTCCTAACCTAGATATTTTTATTATTATCAGAAAAATCTAATCCATCTATAGTGCGACCAATTTTATTTGGCCAGCGAAAACAATGTGAACTAACACGCGAAACTCTTTACCTCTCACCTCCTTAACCAATATATTCAGCTGAAGTACAAGTACAATATCATATCTATTTTGATCTATTTGTTGGTTGAGTTTATAGGTTAGTTTGTGTGTTTCTTGTATAATCTAATAGGCTGCAGTCATAACATAACATTCACATGTCAAACTTTTGAATTAAGCGCCCCAATCTTTTTTCTCGGAGTGTATCTTCTAAAACGATCGTGCTGCTTGACTAGCCAAATTGAATTGGTTGTAATATACCAATTATCTGCTATTATCTGTAGTCCCTTATTGCTTGTCGTTTTTCCCTTGTATTGCTTTTGAAGAAGACAACAGAAAGTGTATAATATAAATTCATTCACTGTGACTTCATGTTGCATTCCTGCAATATAGGTAGTATGTAGGTTAGAGAAGTTATTAATTTTTTTTACAAATAACTTGTTTTAACTTTTACCATGTGGAACGGCAACGTGCTACGTGGAACTTAGATTCATATTATTTTCATATAATATTCTGTTCGGAAGCGCCACGTTATGTCAATACGGAATTTTATTTCTTAATAGTTTTAAATGCAACCTTCATATCTGTTGCAGTTTTACAACACTGCCATAAAGAGTTAAGCATGAGTTAAGTTACTTATAGTCGTTCTACTTGAATAAAACAATTTTAACGTATAGATTTTGACGCAATAGTAGACAATTACAAGACAGTCGCTTGACAGCTCTCATAGCATTCAGACGCCTTCTCTGCTTGTCTCAAAGTATAGGATAGTTATACGATGCATACCCTCAGCGATTCCCATTGAAGGGCTCCACCGAAGGAACAGGGTTACAATCCTATTGCAGTCAGCCGCATGTGCATGATGCAGAGACGTGTACCAATACCTATAATCGTGGTGCAGATAGCACGAACTACGGAATCCAGGAAGCTGTTTAGCATGAAGTTTGTCTTAAGGCAATTTGGTTTCCTAAACACTCATTCAGCGGATGATGACCACAGCAACCCACTTCCTAGATGTTGCCAAGACCTTCGACCGTGTATAACACGAAGGCCCCCTCTACAATCTTCTAACTTTCAACGTATCCCTAATGTTGGTTCAACTGATTTGTACCTATCCCAGAGATCCTTTCGAGTGAAACACAAAAACTGCCTTTCCAATCCCGGGTTGTTTATTGGAGGCATGTCTCAAGAATCAGTGCCCAGTCCTATTTAACATTTTCCTGAACAACATCCCCAAACCTCTACCTGACATTTAATTCGCGCTGTACCCCTATGACGCCACTATCTTTACTCAGGCTTGGAGACCACTCCACATTGTGAAAAGATTACAGCAATTTCGAAAATTAGTTCTTCACATGGAGAATCAAAATTAATTCCAATAAAAGTTCTGCTACTCTTTCCAGCAAAACTCTAAGACCGCCAGAATATTCGAAAATCCGACTACATCTTTCGGAACTGCCCTAACAAGAACATATCACTTATCTAGATATTGTCATGGATAGAAGGGTAACCTGACGTTATTACCTTCAGAAACTTCCATGGTACTGCAGCCTTAGTGCAGCTGTACCCTCTAATTCATCATAACAACAAACTCAATATGTGACTCCGCACTATTTACAAATCAGCCATTCGTTCTTGACTTACGCGGCCTTGGAGTTTCGTAGCCAATTGTCGCCTGAACAAACTTCAGGTGATACAAAACAAAATCCTCCGAATTATGACAGGAGCACCTTGGTTTTCAAGAAATTCCGTCATTTATCGTAATCTGCAAATCCTCATAATTCTTGAGTACATCCAAAAACTATCGAGGAATTACTTTTCAACCCTCCAGATTCACGAAAACCCGTTTATTGCAAACATCGATGTTAACGTGTGTTTACAAACGGTTACAGTCTCTGTTACTTCGGTAACTGATGGAAAAATTTTCCGAGAAAACTTCAAACGAAGCTTTATAAAGGCTTCCATTAGCAAGTTTTGCTAATTTGTGTTTTAAGTGTGCCGCCAGGAATATGGTACAGTTCCAAACTCCTTAAAACAGATGAAGATTTTAACGGAATAACAATGTAATATATTCCACAAAAATTTGTTCAAATATTTTTGTATAATTGCATAAAATTTGTCAATAATGTGCTGTATTATGCCATTCTTCATGGCCAAGGTTAAGGAGAATTATCTAAATAAACTGAAACTCCATAGGAAATAAAATTGTCCTATACTTTAATAATTTTTATTTTACAAAATAGTAATAAAAAAGGCTCAGGTAGTACTGAAACAAAACAACTACATAAATACTAACATTGTTTACAGCAAAGATTATAGAAGGTGTAGAACCAAGAGACAGTAGAGTAACTTCGGGTAATGTGGAATATGCGGCTAATATGGAACTTCCACGAATTTCTTAAACTAAATGTTATTTCGCACCCGCAACCATCTGCATACATAGCTTACAAAAACTTATTAGCAGCACGTGTTTTTCTATACGTATGAATGTACCGTTAGATTTCAGTTGGGATGTAAATGAAAACAAGTGTAGTGGACTTTATTTTGTGCGCACATTTAAACAAGTATTTTGCTCTAAGTTTTAAGAGTTTGTCCAGTGTTTCGATACGATAATATAAAAAGTGTACTAAATAAAACCTCTAAGCTGTAAGTATCTAGATTTAAAATGTTTTACTAATTTTATATAATTTACTTTGAAAAAATCGGCAGTCGGCTAATATGGAATACTTGAAGGCGGGGAATGTGGAACCTTATTTCATATTACAAGTTTACTTAATCAATGTTTCATTTTATAGGATATAATATTAAATCATGAGAAATAAAGGAGCTATTAGAAAATGGAATCCAGAAAACATGAAGAAAGCAGTCGAACGAGTAAGAAATAATGAAATGGGAATTAAATTAGCTGCAAAAACATTCAATGTCCCTCGTACCACACTTCATAGAATGGCAAGAAGCGAAGCCAATGTTACCGATCTAATTGTCAACACCATTAGGGCGAAAGCCAGTTTTTTCCACAGAACTGGAAAGCCAATTAGTGAAATATGCCATTGAAATGGAAACATTTCAACTTGGAAAAAGAAATGGAATTTCAAATAACTTTTCAGTCATGAAAGAGTGTGCTGGTAAAGACTGGTTATATGGATTTATGAGACGACATAAAAATCAACTAAGTATACGTAAGTCAACAGGTACTTCTTTTGACAGAGCAAAAGGATTTACCAAGGAAAATGTGCAATTATTTTTTGACATTCTTGAAACTGAGTATGGCCAGCAAAACTGTCCTGCTTCTTCCATATGGAATGTAGATGAAACAGGACTTTCAATTGTTCAAAGTATATATCCAAAAGTTATAAGTACTAAGGGAAACCGACAAATAGGTTCAATGACATCAGCTGAACGTGATTCTTTAGTTACAGTTATTACTTGTTTGAGTGCAGGCGGCTCATTTGTGGCACAATGTGCCACATTTACTTATTTTAGATGGGCATTACAGTCATATAAGAAACATAGATTTGTTAGAGCTAGCACGTCAGAATGGAGTGGTAATAATTTCTCTCCCACCACACTCCAGTCACAAAATGCAGCCCTTGGACAAAACATTTATGGGTCCTTTGAAAATTTACTACAGTGAAGAAATCAGCAGTTTTACTCGAGAAAATGCGAGAAAAGTGACTCAGTATGATATAGTTGAACTATTTGCTAGAGTATACCTTTCAGTTCAAATGGGTGAAATTGCTATAAATGGATTTAAATGTACTGGCATCTATCCATTCGATAGAAATATTTTTAAAGAGTCTGATTTTATCGCAGGCGAAACAGTTGGTAATACTTCTCAAGAAAACTCCCCAGTTACAGAAAAGGACACCGAAGCATCATGCGAAATTGCCACAAGTTCAAGTGCTCAAGAAATTCCCGTAATCAGAAAGCTTGTTTTCAACTCCAATTCAACTCTTATTCCTGTTTTGTTATATTTTCATATTTTGCCATGGAGGATTTTTATGTTTTTAGTTATGAATAAAAACGAAATTCCTTTTTTATCAGTTGAAGTTTTTTAAATCAGATATACATATGTACATATTTTCGTTTCTGGTAATATGGAATAGGGTTCCACATTACCCACCGGTGGGGTTCCACATTACCCTCCAATTTTCTAAACGAAGCTAAATTTTTGTAAAATAATCAGTTGGGCCACCGATAAGCAAACGTGTTGGAAGACATCTGATTAAAATTTTATTAATACTTTTTCAAGGAATCCAAAACCAAAAATAGGGGTTCCACAATACCCGAAGTTACCCTATATACAATACCTGTGGCCAGGCAAATGTAGTGATAATTAGTTGTATGTGGAGTTGTATGTTATGCAACAAATTACATACTGTGTATGTATAGTTGCTTACCTTATCCACGCTTAGTTTATGATTCCTGTTAATTTATATTATTTTAGAAAATTTTTTTTCTAAAAGCTTGAGTTAAATTATATTATTTTTATTATTAAGTTCCGAAAGTTATATTAAGTAGTACCTCTTTTTATATTACACGCCCCATGAGCACTGAATATACCACGGGACAACTTTGCTAGATGTACTTAGGCATATGTCGTACTAGGATAATCATTTATGTTTCAGTATAATGAACGCTAACACTCATAACTTATTTCTACTATTTTTATTTTTCTATCGGACAGCATAATGCTCCAACTATTAGCTCCAACAACTAGAAGAACTACAACTTGTACGGGTAAAGGAAATATGAAAATTGCCGTCAAAAATGTGGTGGAAAACAATCTTCCTTTTAGAAGATCTGCTGTAAAATGTGGAATATGTAAATCTGCTATAGCTCGAAATAATAAAAAAAAACTAACGAACGAAGAAGAAGAGTTTACTTACCTTCCTAATTGTGATAACAACAAAATTTTCATAACTGAACGGGAATCTAGATTTTCCAATTACTTATTGATGAAAATAAGAAGCAGTATTCAACAAAAACATTTAAATCAAAGAAACAGAAGTTTCAAAAACATTAATTGAGAATACCACGGGCGATAATGCCACACAAGTAATATTAGATGACTTGCCTAGTCGACAGACGAATTAGCTGCTAGCTAACCAAAAGCACAGATCGAAGATGAGAATATCAAGAAAGGTGGCTATATGTTAGTTCAGCGCATGTGGAGAAACGCAAAAGTGTTGAAGTGCTAATAATAATTATAACAAAGACAATAAATAATACAAAAATAACAAATAGAAATTGTGTAAAGTTCTCCATACTCTCATGCCGGCCTATATTAAGTTTGTTGGGTATTTTTCGGACAGTAGTAGAAGGTTGACCGTCAACCATATTAAGTATTACTTCTTCTGAGCAAGTTCTTGTTACAGGGACGTTCAGAAGAAGTACTTTTAAGAGTATTTTAATGTAACACAAAAAATAAACACTCTAAATTAACTTAATTGGTGTTTACTGCCACAATGAATAATAACCGATGAATCATAGCCGCCCCGGCTTTTTAATAACAACAATAAAACTTCAAATACTTGTAATTCAGTTACGATAGAGTTTTGGATATATATTCATTAGACACTTTTATTACTTTATAACATATTCTTAAGCTGTGCAAATCATGTCATGGGGTACATCGAGGGTTACTAATTGCCCTAATTAGTGTACGTGTATTTAAAGGGATTCGTGGCATCCAATTATCAAATATTGTAATCACGAGTAGAGTATTACTCCACTCAGACATATTTATGTAATTCCTGACCTATGTATAAAATGTTAAACATTTTTTTAGCATCTAGCGTAGTATGTAATCACGGACATATTACATGTTATGGTATACATACAAAGGATACTAGGAAAGTTTTGCAATACAGCTTTGTTTATTTAATTTTTTCAAAGTAATTTTCCCTACACTCAATACACCTCTCCATCCTCCGAAACCAATCTTTAAATCAGTTCTGCCAAGTTTCACTAGGGAGTAAAGCACACTCGTTGTCCTA
The DNA here is from genome assembly GCA_031893035.1 of Dermolepida albohirtum. Lineage (NCBI taxonomy): Eukaryota > Metazoa > Arthropoda > Insecta > Coleoptera > Scarabaeidae > Dermolepida > Dermolepida albohirtum. The sequence goes on from JAVIWB010001708.1 coordinate 154,780, forward strand.
AGCCCGCAGCATGCCCTCATCACTGAAAACCGCCTCCCTTTTAGCTTCATTTTCACATGCGGGAACAGTGCAAAGTCGCAGGGAGCAAGATCTGGACTGTAGGGAGGGTGCTCGAGTAGTTTCAATCCTGCTGTGGTCAAATATTCTGTGCAGGCTTTGGCGCTGTGAGCTGGAGCATTATTGTGATGGAGGAACCAGATGTCCATTCTTGACTTTGGACGCAGGTTCTTCATAGATGCAATGACTTTAGGCAGGCATTGTTTAGTATATCACTTATCTGTGACTGTCTCCTGTGTGTCCAAAACGATGCGATCCACAATTCCACTCGATTTGAAAAATATAGCTGTCATTTTCTTCTTTACAGATCGGAATTTTCTGACAACTACGGGTGTGTCCTCATCATCAAAGACACAAACTTTGTTTTGAGCTTTGGTTGGCACATCGTAATAGTACAGCCAAGTCTCGTCACCTGTCACGATGTTGCTCACATACCGAGATTGTCCCTTACTAGACTTTTTTAGCATATACCAGCACCAAGTTACACGTCGTGTCATCTGCTCTTCAGTCAGTCGATACGACACCCAGAGAGAACATAGTTTCTTCACGTGCAAATGATTATACAGAATCGAACGAATTGTTGGTGCATTTAGGCCTGAAGTACCCTCTATCTGTTGGTAGGTCACTGTCCTCGCCAAGCATTTTCCTCACAGTAGTAACGCTTTCCTCCGTAACTGACGTTCGTGGTCTTCCCGGCCTCTCAGCATCCTCCACAGTTAAGTTTCCCCTTTGGAATTCTCTATACCACCTGAATATCGTTGTGCGATGTGGACAAACATCACCTAGTGCAAGAGGCGATGTGGACAAACATCACCTAGTGCAAGAGTCATTTCTTCGAAGCACTGGTCTATGTTTAAACGACGCACGAAATTGTAACGCAAAACTGCCCTTATCTCATTTCGTGACCACGATACCATCGCAAGCACTTTACACTCTCACTACCAATGAATAACTGAGCTCATCGACATGGCGCGCCAACTACTATGCGCGTATGAACATGTCTCAACTTGCAGCAAGAAGCAGCTTCCTACGATTCATTGTTGCGTCATATTACAAAACTTTCCTAGTATCCTTTGTATATGTTAAAAATTATGCCCTGTTGCACAATATTAAATCCAAACATCTAACCTCGCAATTACTTTATTCGGTCATTGTCCACCAGTGCTGCCAGGTCTACCGATTTTTCGGTAGATCTACCGAATTTGGAGTGCATCTACCGATTTACCGATTTAAACCGAAAATCCAAGTTTTCTGTCAAATCCAATTTTTGTTCATATGTCCATACTATATTTATATCTTACTTTTTTAATATAATAAATTTTTTTTGATCGTTAATCATAATAGTTATGAAACGATGCCAATCACCGTAATTACATTTAGTCACGTATGTTTGTATTAAAAATTGTTGGCGTCAGGATATAAAAGAGTAATAAACAAATAATTGCTGGCCCACAAAAGCAAATCTAAGAAAATATTTGTCTATGTTATTTTATGTTTAGTAATACGTTACTACTATTTCATTCCATATTAATTAGTATAAGCCTATCGAGCTTAAGAATATTATACATGACGAGCCAAACATTTAAATTGTATACACAGTTATATAGTTGTGTTGTAGTTACGTGTGTTTTTTTAAGGTAAATTTTATAAATATCAATATTTATTCCTATATTACTCTATTTAATTATATTAGCCTAGGATACATGCATTATTTATTAATTTTGTGTAATTTTGTAAATAAATATGTTTGATATATTATACTTTTGTTTTAATATATAAATAAAAATTTAAATCTACCGAATTTTTGTGAAATCTACCGAAAAATTGCGAGCTAATCTACTGATATTGGCCACAACGACTTGGCAGCACTGTTGTCCACCAACAAAGGATCTCTGTCGTTGCAGGTAGTCAACAATTTTTTATTTCATTTTCCATTAGCCTTCCAAAAAGTGACGAATTTTATTTATAATTATAAATTTGGTAAATATTTGAATTTTAATCTATTTGTATAAGTGAAACTAAGAAATTTATTTAGAAATTTTAGAACAAATAAAAAATCTTAAAGAATGTTATTGATGCAGATTGAGCTGTTAAGGTTTGGAATGAGGTGGGTCAGAACCTAGCCTTAAATAATTTCAATAAGCCAATACTAGTACCAGCGGCAGAAGATATAAAGGTTAAAACCCGTTTCTTTTCCTTATCTTAGTTGTACCATAAAATGTTTAGTTACCTTAATGATAGAACCAATATTTCTTTCTTTAATGTTTTACAATAATAATACAATTTTGAGAAAGAACGAAAACGTAATGATTCAAGTCTTTCTGTTTATTACTGAGTTAAATGAAAAAAAAATTAAATATTTTTTTTAATTGGTTATGTTTTATTATCATTTTATAATTATTCTAAGATGATAAGCTTATACAGTATATGCAAAGATTAAAGAACTTACTTTTATTGCTAGCTTTTTCATAAATTTGCGAATACCTGAGTAATCTTATAACTACAAGTAAGATGCAATTAGTCGAAGGCTCTGCAAGTATTAAATGTTATGAAAATTTTCAAGAGATAATATTTTGTAATTTTATAATTTTCAACAAGCGGGAGATGGGAGAATTATCCAGAATAACTTATCTCACATATTAATAGATATAACATCACTTCTTCAGGTGAATTTGAAAAAGTTTTGTCTGTATCTGAGAAAATTTTATACAGAACGTTAAAACGCGTTGTAATATAAGGTAAAAAAGATAGAGGAGTATTCGTACTCTTTGAGAAGCCTATCGTAGAATCTATAGAATTTGCCAATACTTTGAGAGAAAAGTTTAATCTTGCAAGTAACCCATACTTGTTTGGACTTTCAGGAACTGATAAACTCATTTCTGGTAGCGTTATTATGCGAAAAAAAATTAGCATGTAGAGATGTTAGAAAGTAGCGCTACTAATACCCACTAAATTAAGAAAGCATTTTGTTACCTTCCTATAAATTTTGAAAATAAATAAATCCAAAAACTCATTTCTGGTAACGTTATTATGCGAAAAAAAATTAGCATGTATCGATGTTAGAAAGCAGCGCTACTAATACCCACTAAATTAAGAAAGCATTTTGTTACCTTCCTATAAATTTTGAAAATAAATAAATCCAAACTTGTACAAATTTCATTATTCATGGAACACGCGGAAAAAGCTCATTCCGAATTTTATAGTGTACCTGATAACATATATCAGACCGCGGAAGAAAGTTAATTTGCATGGTTCTTTAGAACGATACAAAGGACAAAGTTTGAAGGCTATAAAAATCAATGAAGATGTAATCGAAGGTGAAGTAAGTGATAATGAACGTGACAATACATACTATTACCTCCTCCTTTGAAGAAAAGGCAAATGAAAATGTGTTTGAATGAGGGTTAGTTCAATCTTAATGTAAGGAGTTAATAATTAGTAGTTGTGTACAATGAGCATCAAAAGTCCAGGACGTGTGCTAAGCTGAAAGAAAGATTATTAGTTGAAATAAAACGACAGGAATGCCTTTAAAATTTTATTCACCAGTTAAATTAATTCTTAAAGCTTGAATGTGTTAAATAGAAATAGTTAACAAGAACGAGAGCAACAAATAAAATATGATGTAATAGCAAAGCTGTAATAAAAGATAAGTCTAACGATATATAGCCGTTTAATAAAATATACAAAGAGTTAGATTAAAATGTGCATGCGTGTACTTGCGTGTTTGTGTATATGTATATATCCTGGATCAGGAAGCTGTGTATTTTTCGCGAACGCGAACTTAAACACATGGATACAACAAACGCGGGAAAACAACTTCACGATCACGTCAAAGGAATGCGTGTGTACTTTGTCATGGTCTGAGAAGAAGTCTCTGTCTTACACGCGGCTGCTCTTAAAACACCCCGTATGCTAAAGGGTTAGGAGACAGGTCATGTTTGAACCACCCAATAGCAAACGAGAATATTGGCGCGCTATATTCGACTTCCTAGAAAACGGCGGGTAGACGTTGACAGTACGTGACGAATACAAAAGATTCCTGCATTTGTATATATCACAAAAAGGTCAAGATAAATAATAATTTATGATTTGAAACTCGAACTATTTTTAAATTTAAATAACTTAATTTAAAAAACATAATATAGAGAATTATTATTTGTATGCGAAGTGTAACTATTCCCGCACGCGTTGGTGAGCTTATTTGTGATATGTTGTTGATGTTAGTGTTTTAAATGAGGAATCGTTAATCAAATGCATCATTGATTTACTTTAAAGGCAAAGAAAATGCGCCCAGGATCGACTTGTGCTATACTGTATTCACGTCACTATACGAGTGCTAGCGATAAAACCTGGAAAATCGCAGTGTGAGCAAGGGCACGCCCTTAAACATCAAGAATCCAGTTGATCACGTTTGATTGAATTTGAAATTGCTAGAACTTAGCAATGTAAGAAAAAGAAAGCGAAAACTGGTCTGCTTGTTTAAGTCGCACAGGTGTTAGGCGCGAAGAAAAATACAAAATAATATTTTGGGTATCGCTACGAAAAGGGAAAGATCGACCCTAATCTAACATTACATCACTAGCTAACTTAGAACTAAGTAAATTACTATTTGTGATATTCGCGTGTGTAGGAGTACCCGTTCGCGCACTAATGACTCTGTGGCGAGGTCGATGCAGATGTCGATGTTGGCCGTCGGTCTCTCGACAATGGATAACGGCGTTTGACCACTGATCGCCGGCACTGGCTGACGGTCGGTCTCGCTTGAAGACGGGCCTTGTCCGGTTTACCTGATTCGTTGTCCGGTCTTGTGTTGTACCGTGGCTCTTTCGACTAGAGTGTCGTGTCTTCGTATTTTTCTGAAGTACCTGGGTTGACCTACTTAATCTAGGTAATTCGGGTCGCTGAAAAATACTAACAGACTCGATTGCACGTGACGAAGGGATAGGGTTAATATTAGGATTAGATTTGGTTCTTGGGTACATATTGGATGTAACGAAATTAATTGAATGACGAATATCCTTACCAAAATCTAAACAACGTTTTCCTATATTTAATACAGCTTGATGTGATTCGAAGAACGGCATACCAAGAATGAGATTCTCCCGCAAATCCGGTGCAATAAAAACAGGAATTTCGATTACCTCATTTAGGATTTCCATTTTTACAATCCCAGTTCCGGTGATTTTCAGGTACGAAAATTTGTTGCCTAATGATGCCGTATTAAACTTCTTTGATGTTATGCGTTGAACAATGGACGGGACGGCAAAGTTATGTGACGCCGCGGTGTCCAAAAAAGCGTCGACAGAGCGTCCTGTGACGTTTACGCATATACGGGGTGTGCTTGATAATGAATTATGTTGTAAATAATTCAACGATGGCTGCTGTTTCGCTCTACGGATTGGGCAATTGCGATGCCAGTGATTATCCGAGCAGTAGCTACAGGGCGGTAATCCTTTCGTTATCGGCTCCTTCGCTTTATTACCTAAAAGTAAATTAGATGAGACTGATACTTTACTTGCGTAAATTTCCGTAGGATATCCATGAATATAATTGTCAATCTGCATGCAGGCTTCTCTTAGCGCTTTCGTTGATTGTAGAGGTTTTGGTCCTAACATCACTTTGTATTCGGATCTTAATTGCCTCTTGATTAACGTTGTAATCTTCGTGTCATCCCAGTCCGGGTATAAACGATTACATAAACGTTTTTTCTTCAAAAGAAAAGGAACTGCGCGTTCATTTTCTTTCTGAAAACAACCATACAAAATTTCATGCAGTTTATCCTGTCGTTCGACAGCTTTGTAACGTTCGAGAAAGAGTTCGCTGAAACAATCGAAAGAATCAATTTGATTACCCAGTTGCTCAAACCATATCGCTGCTTCTCCATCAAGGTATGATGCAATTTCATCGATTGTCCTGGCAGGAGTTAGCGTATGTGCTTTCAGATGCGTTTCCAGCTGTAAGAGATAAACTTCCGGGTCCTGGAAAATATCTCCACTGAAAATATCTGGTTTCGGAGGCGATACAGGGACTGTAACAACTGATTTGCAAAATTGCTGTAAAACATTGATAAGAGATTGTATATCAGATGAAGTATACGTGGGCGCCACCAAATCATTTAATTTGGAATTAGAAGGGTTGCTCTGCTGTCCTTTCACTTTTGACTTCATTATGTTGCTGCGGGTAGGTTCGTTGATCACACTTGATCTAAAAATAGCTCCACGTTATTGGGCGACACTTTATTACCTCCTCCTTTGAATTAAAGGCAAATGAAAATGTGTTTGAATGAGGGTTAATTCAATGTTAATGTAAGGAGTTAATAATTAGTAGTTGTGTACAATGAGCATCAAAAGTCCAGGACGTGTGCTAAGCTGAAAGAAAGATTATTAGTTGAAATAAAACGACAGGAATGCCTTTAAAATTTTATTCACTAGTTAAATTAATTCTTAAAGCTTGAATGTGTTAAATAGAAATAGTTAACAAGAACGAGAGCAACAAATAAAATATGATGTAATAGCAAAGCTGTAATAAAAGATAAGTCTAACGATATATAGCCGTTTAATAAAATATACAAAGAATTAGATTAAAATGTGCATGCGTGTACTTGCGTGTTTGTGTATATGTATATATCCTGGATCAGGAAGCTGTGTATTTTTCGCGAACGCGAACTTAAACACATGGATACAACAAACGCGGGAAAACAACTTCACGATCACGTCAAAGGAATGCGTGTGTACTTTGTCATGGTCTGAGAAGAAGTCTCTGTCTTACACACGGCTACTCTTAAGACACCCCGTATGCTAAAGGGTTAGGAGACAGGTCATGTTTGAACCACCCAATAGCAAACGAGAATATTGGCGCGCTATATTCGACTTCCTAGAAAACGGCGGGTAGACGTTGCTTTATTACAGTTGGACAGTACGTGACGAATACAAAAGATTCCTGCATTTGTATATATCACAAAAAGGTCAAGATAAATAATTATTTATGACTTGAAACTCGAACTATTTTTAAATTTAAATAACTTAATTTAAAAAACATAATATAGAGAATTATTATTTGTATGCGAAGTGTAACAATACGAATTAACGGAAGGTGGTAATGATATATATCAAACATCAACGGCTACGATACCAGAAGAAAACATAAGAGGGCGCGATAAGAAGGAACAACAAGCGGATACAACAAACGTTAAAAGAAAACAGGAACGTAAACTCGTGCCTTGGACAATTGAAAAAAAATCATTAATGAGAAATTCTTCAAATTAAAAAGAAAATTTCTCCTAAAAAGCATGAAGTAATGACTCTAATTGGCAATCATTCAGAAGCATTCAAGAATAAAAATTAGCAAGTAGTAAAAGTTTTGTGCAAAATAAATACTCTAAAATTTACTAAAGCAAAATTTTATGTTTTCTAATAGGTTCTTAGAGTTTGAGATGTTTATCTTTTCTTATATACTACGCTGTTCCAAAACTTTGTTACAATAGTTTTTTACTTAATGAAAAAAATTAATTCTCATTTGTTCTAAAAATAACAAATAACGCATTTAGCATTAAGTAGCGCTTTTTATGTAATTATAAATTTATTTTAAATGCCACTAATATTTCTTTGGCAAAAGTTATAGATAATAAAGCACATTCATAATCTGTCACTTACTAAATTACTAAAGAATAAAAAAATATCCTGATAGTCTATCTTCCTTTTCCTTTCCGATTCTTGAGCGATATTTACTTTTTATTATAATTACAGCTGAAAATCCGGCATCGCATAAACAGGTTTTTGCAAAGAGAATGAGGGTTCTTATAGTTTTTGAACTTGTTGTTTCATTTTTTAATTTTTGATTGATATCCAAAACTCTATTAAATCGGAAGAAGTAAATTTTGTTTTCAGGCTGTTGTCAGAGTTCAATTAGACTCTCTTCTTCTTGCGAAGTGAATTCTGGTGGAGCTTGAACAAGGAAAGAATCTTGGATCCATACAAACTTCTCCACATTGTCTTCCTCAGAGTACTTTGTTTACAAATCAGTCAGTGAGCTTTGAGAGATGTTCCTTGGAAAGGGACAGCAAGTCTTGTAACTACTTTATTAGAGTCCACGTATTTGTGCAATGCAGGGAAGCAATGTTGACCAACATCCTGATTGATTTTTCTTATCCACAATTGCAACTTTTTCCTAAACGTCGCAAACATGTTCAAAAGTATTAAAATGTGTATATCATTGTCTCGCAGAGACAGATTAAAGGCATTCAGCTTGTTAAATAGGCAAGTACCTAGAGTTTTCATGATCTTCCTCTTGTAGAAAAGTATGAAGTTCTTGACGTAGCTCAAATGTACAGGATAAGACGTTGCCACGTGAAAGCCATAGCGAATTGCAGAGAAGGCCGTTTGTTCAGCTCCCATGTTTATGTACAATTTTTTAAAAATCTGGCTTTCAGTAGCTTGGGTTTTATATAGTTTACTACTAGATATTAGTGTAGTTGTCAGGTCTTTAAATGTTGGTGACATTAGTGATGTGACCAATGAAACATTTAATAAAATTAACGATTGGATGGTGTCCAACAAGTTAATTTTAAATAGGCAAAAAACCAAATTTGTTTTCCTTTAGCAATAGGATTAAGTATATTTTCCATGTCCAAATAAACAATGAGATCTTCGACTGTGATTCTTCTTCAAGAATCCTTAGTTTACTAATTAACGAAAACCTTAAATGGTCTGCACATATAGATGAAGTATGCAGAACTCTGGCTAACGTGTGTTTTACCCTTAAGCAGCTCCGCAGATTCTGTAATTTGAGTACCCTGCTTACTTTCTATCATGCTAATTTTGTTTCTTGCATGAGATACGGTGTGATACACTGGGGAGTGTCGCCGGGGGTGGGCAGGGTGTTCCTTATGCAAAAACGGGCCCTGAGAATTATCTTTGGGTTGGGCTATAGGGATTTCTGCAGAGAACATTTTCGAAGTAATTCGATATTAACTACTAATTTATAATATTTATATATTAGATCTCCTATGCTTCGTTTTTAGGAACAGAAACGCTTTGTCGAGTGGCAATGTAAATCATAAATACGATACAAGAACTGATAATTATTTATTACCTGCCTCACACGCAAAATCTATATTCCACTTTTTTTTATTTTATGGGATGTAAATTACACAATAAATTACCACTTTGCATTAGAAATATCACAAACTTCTCTATTTGTAAAAGCAACCTTAAACGGTATCTGCTTACGATAAATTGTTATTGTATAAATGACTTTGTATGTCCAAATTTATAATATCTTTTTTTCTTATTGAGACGTGTTTCTAGCATGAGTGTACGTAGTATGTATTAATTGCTATTTTCTTATATGTACTGATATATCCTGTATGCACATTGTTTTAGAAATAAAATTTATTATTATTATTTTTATCATTTTCGCTATTAATTGATCATTGAGATCCTGAGCTATATGATGGATTCTTAAACTAATAGTGTTGTTGGACAAATATACCTTTCAAATTAATGTTTCTACCGATTCTCCCAGCATAATATTAACCATGTCAAGAGTAGGCGGTAGAATAAATTCTTTTGCGATGGTGTGATGATTTTTGTACTTCGTCACTTTGTATGCAACCTTAAAGATGCTAGCAGTGCGCTTTAGTAAACACACTTTTTTGCTTTTGTAAATCTTGTAACTTCCTACTAAAGAATTCGCGAGATTTATCAATCATATTAAAATGTTCTCGAGATGTCGCTTTAGCTTACTTTGAGCATACGCTCGGACGCTAGAATTTTCAAATAGGGCATACACTGCAGTCTCTCTTCATTGTTTACTTCTACTGAAAGTAAAACTAACATTCAAATATTTGTCATCGTATTTACTATATTTCCGTTTTTCTGTTACCCACCACTTGTACATGCTTGATCGCTCTCGACTTGCTATTTAATAAAGATCCTTCCATTTTCCTACGACTTTGCAAAAGCACAAAGCGACATAATGAAGTCGAGCGCTTCTTTGGTAGCAGGCGTCTTAAAACCGTTTACTTTTCTTCTCAGACGTCTACACTCCGATTGTTTGTTAGGAATTGAACTGGTTCACCGAAGTGGTACCGTATTTATACTAGCCGTCCCACCTACCTAAAACTTTCGCGAAATTTCAACAATGTCGGATCGTAAGATATATAAGTCTACTAGAAAATTCTATAAATTTCACGAAAGTTCCATACTTTTCTAGAATATTCTATGTGCTTCGAGAAAGTTTTGTTAGCCTCGAAAACGCTTCGAAATGTTCATTTTAAACATGTCTGTCCTTGTTCGCAGAAATCCATCGATGCGTGCTGGGCACCCCGGCGCACAATTAAGGAACCCCTAGCGTAAATACAATGTTGGTTTTGTAAAGATTAGTCCTACAAACAAGATTAAACTAACTTCGCTGACTTTATCATTACACGAACTGTTACATCATTTATAATAAGTAATTACGCAGATAATTTGACGGAAGGTGAGAATCGCCTATTAGTGTTTGTGAAAAAAATGTTATTATTTTCGGGTAAGCCCATACGTTTACAAGAGACTGTTTAAATTTTCAATATCATCTGATGTTTAGTTTGACGGATACAATTGCATAGACGAAACGTGTCTAGTTAAAGTTGTAAAAAGGAAAAAACCGCTATTTGCAGTACAACCGAACACGACTGATATTTTACAGGATATGTAGCAAATATAGGGCAACAATGGTCTTTCAAATGCCAGGATTTGAAACTAGGTTGGTCACTTTAAATGCGGTAAAATCAGTTTTGAAGACGAAAAACGTCCTAAACCACCGTTCCAAAAATTGTTGAAAGTGTTCATGATGTGCTACGTGACCGAAGAGTGAAAGTGGAGAAGATTGCAAAGACTGTGAGTTATCAAGAATAACCTTAATAAAAATCAAATGTCCCTAATTGGCTCTAAGCTATTTAGTTTTGTTAAAATGATGTGATTATGCTGATAATTTTTCATAAAGATCGCTTTGAACTTTGATCAATGAGAACTTGGATATTATCGACATCTTCTGTTTACAATGTTGATTTCCCTTTGCAAATGCAATGCTTGATTTCGAAATACTGCACAATTTGTAATTTGTGTTGATCAAATACGAGTTAGTGAATATTTACATTGAAATTACGAAGTGAATTGATCGAAACACTATTGCAATGAATAAACCTATGTTTCATTAGCACATTGTTTTCCGCTGCTAAAATAATCTATTAAAATAAACTTAAAATCATTTGTGTGGTTAATTGAGGTTATTACTTACACAGAACTTATGATGAATTAATGAGGTCTTTTTTTAAATTGTTTAAAAATGTACAATAAAATGCAAATGATGACTACAAAACCAATACAAAATGATCACGAAAAGTCGTTTAATACGCTTATGTAAAATGGCTCTAATTTATCAGTGAAGAATTACAAATAATGTACCGTCGCAAACTGAAGAAACCAAAATTCTCCAAAACGTAACCTATGCCCCAGTCGATCATTTTAGTACAGACAGTAAATATTTTATTCGCAATTGAAGACAATGCAGCTTACAACGTTAATTATATAGGTAAATATATTTTTTTAAGTTGAGAATAAATATCTTTCTAGCGGTATTTCTTTAGATTAAATATGTACACATTTTTAAGTGAAAAATATTTATTGAAGGTTACTTCCGTTTATTCAACTTTATATATTAAGTAAAACGTTGCCTAGCATTTTCCAGGCACAATACATTAGTAGTAAGTAATTGAGCGGTGTTTCCTTAAATAAATAATATATTCATTCTCAAATTTTCTACTTAGCAGTACACTGGCAACCAAATTCAATGTATTGTACACTGTAAAATTATTGTTTTAAATCAAGCAAATTATATCTTTGTATATGCTCAAAGATATATTACGTTGCTACAAAGAAAATATTTTCCTTATACATCTTCATATTTTTCTAACTTTCCAAGCATATAATATATATATATATATATATTATATATATTGTTATGTTATATAATAAGCGAAAAATATTTTAAGATCATGACTAAAACATATGTATAAATTGAAATGTATGGCCAAAAGTACCAGATATGTTTTAAAACTAATTCAAGTCTAGAATTTAGTGGAAGTTAGTGGATATATGTAAATAAACTGATAAATGAATCCATCTTCAATCCAATGTACCTATATCTTGTTAATGATGTACTTGTATATAATTCATTGTAGAGGCATTTTTACTGAGATAAATTAAAGTACAAGAAAGAATTTTCAATAGTAAAATGTAATAAATATTAATCGATTTCACAGACATTTTGAAAGGCTTTATAATTTTGACAAGTAATATTGCAAAGAAATGAGGACCGTATAAATTAACTTTTTAATTTAAAATTGATGTTACACTTATTAATTCGATAGTAGAGATTCTGAATATGGACTTTATTTCCAATAAAAGTTGAATTTATTTAGGAACTGTTATATTTAGAATATTATATTGATGTTTAAATGTTTATTTTTAAATTAAAGAATTCCATTGAATGATTGTATTGGGTTATAAATATAAGTGCTTGAAATAAAGAACAAAATAGTTCAAAATTAATGCTACAAGAGAGCACAGTTAATGTCAATAAGAATTTATTAATAAACAGTATATAAATAGATTATGTTATAAAAATTCTACCAATACAATAATATTAAAGTGTTATTAATATTAATAAAATAAATCAAATAAATAATAAATGTGTTATGTGAAAATAGTACAAACTTAAAAAGTCCAAGGTGTAGAAAATATGCGTTATTAAAAATTTAATTGGAAACTCTAATAATAATACCATCTATAAGTGAAAGATGATAAGAAGATAATGGTATATTGAAATTAATATTGATAGAAGCTCCATCTATGTGGAAAACTACAAGGAAAAGGACAAATTGACTTAATATTATATAAAGAAGTAAAACACGAATTAGATTTTATTACGAAGATAATCAATAGTGTATTAAATTTTGTATTTAAAATAGTATTACCTCCTCCTTTTTAATTAAAACGAGGAAAAATTGAGAATGTAAAAAGAAATGAATGAATATATGAAATATATGACGGTTAATTCGATGTTAATGTAAGGAGTTAATAATTAATAGTTGTGTACAATGAGCATCAAAAGTCCAGGACGTGTGCTAAGCTGAAAGAAAGATTATTAGTGGAATAAAACGACAGAAATGCCTTTAAAATTTTATTCACAAGTTAAATGAATTCTTAAAGCTTGAATGTGTTAAATAGAAATAGTTAACAAGAACTAGAGCAACAAATAAAATAGGATGAACGTAATAGCAAAGCTGTAATAAAATATAAGTCTGGATGTACGAAGGCTGCTAATAAAATATAAAATAAAAGGTTAGATTAAATGTGCATCGGCGATGCATATACTTGCGTTTGTTCCTGGATCAGGAAGGTGTATTTATGTTCCGCGGTCGCGGAATTAAACACGAGGTCACAAGAAGCGCGAATAAAGGTTCGCGGCACAAACACGTGAAAGACGCGTGTAGTCTTAATGACGACAGGAAAGCGAAGAACGAGGTTCCCTTACGGTTATGGCTTTATGAGGAACCGACCCCATAACTGAGGGGGTATTGGTAATTTTTGAATTAACCAATAGCAAACAAGGAAAAATTAGCTTATATTAAAATTGTGATCTTAATTTCAATATAAGCATTAAGCAAATTATCTACACAGAATAGTAGACGTGTATTCTGTGTAAAAGAAATACCAAATTGGGATTGGTATTTGAATCGCGAATTGCATTTAGAAATCAATATAACTAAATTGATATCGACTTCAGTGAAAAGTTTTGTAACTTCGAGTACAGTTTTGGTACCTGATCTCGGTGTTTATTGCAGCCTTGACATTCGTACGTGACTAACACAAAAGGGACTCTGCATCTGAATATATATACGAGGACCGGACAAATAATGACAGTATAATAATTTAGGAATTCAAGATCGAATTGTATTTTAAATTAAATAAATTAATCTTAAAAACGATATAAAAATTATTATATATAGAGAGTGTAACAATTGAGTATTTCTAAATATAATAATTGTTATGATATATATATATATATATATATATATATATATATATATATATATGTATGTATATATATTTGTATATAATCAATATTTATATCATACAGCTGATTTTTTTAAAATATTTATTTTGATATCACATAACTTAAAATTGAAATTTAGTATGTAAGAAGTTTAGTTGAATTTGATGGAGCCTGTGGTTGATTGATTTGATCAATCAAAACCAAGATGTGCACTGTGCACATCTTGGTTTTGAACGGTGAGGATCGCGTACGGAGTTTGTTTTTTCGTGCAATTTTTTGCTGATGATGACAACTTGGTTGTCGAAATGCGTATACAGAATTTACAAATAGTTAATTGTGGAAAGGGGTTATATATCAACCTTATTGATCATGTAAGAAGTTTAATTTGTTAATGTAAAGATTTACACAAATCGACCTTTCGAAACTAAAAGAGAAAACCAATGAAACCATAAAATCCCTAGGACTCAAGCATAATGAATAAACACAAAAAAAATATGAGGAAAACTAGAGGGAAAAACAAAACTTTTAGAAATTGAAGTCGGATCAAAAATATATTGAAATAAAAGGAAGGAAACTCACTTATAGAACAAAAATGTTAAATGAACGAAGGAATGATCATAATGCGTGAAATGATAGAAGAATCAAAGTTGATAGATTTTTATTCAGAACTTCAAAGTATTTTAGGGTTAAAAACAAAAGTAATCATTATAGGAGATTGTAATTTCGATTCGGATATAATGTAAATACAGAATTAGGATATATGGGATGAAGTTGTGAGAAAACCAGAAATAATACTACCAGATGGAAATATGTTTAATCAATTTTATAGTGCTGACCACTTATTTATTTGAAGTGAAGCAGATTAAAACAGAAAATAATCTAATCTAGGAACAGAACATCACCTGGTATTGCCAGATCTGAATGTAGCAAGTAGGATAGTAAATACGGAAAAAATATACAACAAAATATTAAAAAATTAGGTGATACGAGATGAAGAAAAATACATCAGAACAAAAATATATAGAGAGTTAAATGAAGTAGAAGAAAGATAGAATTATCTAATTTAGAAACATGGACTGTCTCTAAAAAACATCGTATTGAATTTGGCTGAAGGCGAAGACATAACACGTGTACTATTTCATCAAGATAAGCACTCTCCAGAAACTGAAAGAATTCGATGGAATGGAATCACAACCACATCCAATTTAGAGCCGGACATTTTCTTGCTTGGCGTATTTTTGCCAATTTCGTGGAGGTGGAAGAAAAATGCTGTAAGTTCTTCACCTCTAGATATAGGCATGGAATCAAAAATCAAAAATCTTACCAAACAATAGTAAAGAATTGTCGATCATAATTGAATATTAAATATCTTTAGATCGTTAAATTTCGTTCACAAAGATTAGTGTGGAGAAGTGGAGAAACACAGGGCTGATAATTTAAAATAACAATTTTCAAAACAAAATTTTAATATATTAAATTTCTTCTTATTGTAATAATGTCATGTAAATACTAAATAATTCGAAATATAGTAAAATTAGTCATCATTCTATTTTGAATGTTTTCTGTTGTTTGTTCCAAAAGGACCGCAAAACTTTTTCTTCACAAAATATACTCCCAATACAATAACAGCAACAAAGGCTATACCAGTTACTAAACCAATAGACACTGATCTTATTCTCCTATACGGTGGAACTTTAAAAGGCACTTTTTCACTTGTAATTTGATAATCGCTGAAAGACATAGCTACAACTTGGAATGTATAATCGAAGCCTTCTTCGAGGTCATTTACTGAAAAAAATATAAATTCTATTAGGAAAAGCATGATAATAAAATTAATAATAAGCGAAACGATAATAAAAATTATTACCGACTAGTATATGTAATAATAGAATCTTGTAGGCATATATTTTGGAGAAAGAATACAGATACAAAAATTATTAATGTAATGAAATATATCACTTTTAGTATTCTTTTTATATTTTGGTGAATAAAATAATATAAATCTCCGAAAATTATTACAGATTCTCCCTTCATTTTCATCTCCAGATATACTATTTTATTGATATCTGTAACTTACTTAGATAAGAAGTATTTTTAGTTTCAGCCGTTCCAACTAGGTGTTCTTTGGGTCCTTGGAACCATTTAACTATGTATATTCTCCATTCTTCTAAACCTACTTGAGGAGGATTCCATGTTATCAAGTATCCATCTTGTGTAGCATGGATTCTTACATCCTCAGGCGGACCCAATTTTTGTCCTACATGATGAGCTATTTGACTAGTTTCCGGGTTAATTCCTTTAGTCCAAACTCTGATAGACTTGCTAAATAATCCATCGCCTTGGTCGTCTTTGCTTAACACCATAAACTCGTATTCGCGTCCTGCGTTCAAACATAATAAGATTTTTTAAATCATGAATGCCAAAAAACTTCTTAAATCTATTAAATATTAATATAATGAAAATCAAAGTTAGTTACAATTTCTTTATTTGAATAATTTCATTTTCTATGTGCTTTACCATAGCGAAGTTAATCATTTGGGCACGGTTTTCCATCTGATTTTTGTGAAATATAAGTTGAGTATATAATATATACACTATAAGTGTAAGTACTGATGGAGCTTAATACCATATGTCTTCAAATGTAAATAAATTATTTCAAGGGAGAATTTTGGTTGAGAATATAAGTACCATTTGTCTTCTTAAAATATATAGCGATATCTTAAAATAACAAATATGAACTAAAGAACGTTTCACGTTAAATGAAGTACAGGTTCTTCAGGATAACATGGTTGTCATTTTATCTTGCGAATCTGTATAAATATAATTCCTTCTATTTTTTCCTATGTTGTAGTAACAATAAGATCAAATTTATTTCCACTGTTACGATTATCATACGCGATATCTAAACGTTAGAGATCAAAATCCCCTAGAACTCGATGTGAAAATGATTAACTTGTTTGTGGAACGAACTATATACGAGTAACTACAATTTAATGAAAGGCGTCTTTCGTACTACATCTATAGCAATATAGGTGTCTTTCTTTCTTAACGGAATTTGATACATCGATTATTTTTGTCTGCATTTGGAAAGCTGTATTCATGTTATTATATGAGTACGAAGTCAACTACTACCACGTCGTTTTTCTTTACATAACATCTAATTCAAACAGAACGCCAAACAATATTTAAAAATACTCTATATTATATCAGAGAACCATCACTATGATATAAATTCGACACAATATAAATTGACTGCTCTGATACTTCGTACTTATACATCTGCTTGGTCCAGGAGACTCTATTTTAGATGAAGAGCTGATCTATTTGACGTAGTCGACCGGAAACGATTTCTTCTTACAGGCTTTATGTTATTAAACTTTGAAAATGTTAGCTCACATAGTTCAATAGTGCAAAATAGCACGGTATGCCTCAATGTTTGGTTTATCAGTTCTTTGAATTCAGACTGAGCAAGAAGCCAAAACTTTGAAACTCCGTACTTTTCTAGGCTACATTGCACGACAATTCTACTACAAATAATTGGTCCGGATCATGTCCAGAGAGATGCGTAAGGCTCGTAATGTTCTTTTTTAAAAAACGTATTTTATCGATTCGGCACGAGAATCTATCGCTACAAAATATCGAAACTCAGTGACATGTTTGACAATATTTTTCTCGACAACGGAGGGCAAAATTTCTTCTAATGTGTTTATAAAATTTCATAAAACAAGCTACGATTTGTAAGATTTACTTGCAAAGTCGGTGTGCCCACAATTTAATTGCTTCCATTTTTTCTGCGTTCCGTAATCTGGCTGTATCAAATCTTTGTAGCTTCAACTCAATTCGGTGAAACGTGAGCGTCAGCGAAGTAAGCAACTTTACAGAGCCATGAAGGATTAGACAATCATTCATTAAAAAGGAAGGAACTCAACAAATTTGAGTAGACCAAAAAAAGTTGCTTATGTTCGTTTTCCATCACCAAGATTTTGCTTCATTTATTTTAATTCTTTATAATTCGTTATTTTTATCAAACTTTTTACAAACCTCTTTAGATAACCTTGCTGGCTACACTTTGAGAATTTTTTCAATAAAAATGTTTATAAAGTAATAATGAAAATGGAAACCAAAGTTAAACAAACTGAATTCAAAGATTTTCTGTGTCAAATAAATAAGGTAGCAAAAAATAAAATTAAAACATATCGAGAATGAAAATTATATTGTAATTAACATTACATAGAACAGATTAAAATACCAAAAGGAAGAATGAAGTATGATGAAAGACCTGTCAATTTCCGAAACTCACGAAACACAAATTACAAACTTTATTAGGACCTATAATTGCACAATTTATAAAAAAACCTACACTAGTAAGGCAATATACAGACTTGTTCATTCTAGAATTAGATATGCGCTGTCCACAAGTGGAAAGAGTGCAGTTAGGTTAAAGCGCGCGAGAAAGGAGGATAAAATATCTCTCACTGGCAGTTTCGTTTTCTCCCACTTTTGTATTGCAAACAACTTCCCCTACTTTCTCGCGTGAACCTTCTTATTCTAGTAAACAAATATCTGAAGTAGTTGACGTAAAACCTCAAATAGTTCGTCGTATTCTACACTAGGATTTTTAAAAGTTTCTTTTAATTTTTTCATTGTTTGAAAATCTTTTTAATTTTTAGAATTTTCTATTTCATTTATTTCAAGAATATTTTATTAGTTTCACGCCAAACGGCAAAACATTTCAAGAAAATAGCCATGTTTGAAAATCTTTTTAATTTTTAGAATTTTCTATTTCATTTATTTCAAGAATATTTTATTAGTTTCACGCCAAACGGCAAAACATTTCAAGAAAATAGCCATGTTGCATTTTATTAAAAGATTCAAATAAAATGCATCAAATAATTTATACAATTCAAAAATGTAGGTACGTATTGTCAATGCATAATGATTTACAGCCCCGACCTACACACACCATGTCGCTGGTGAAGACTGATTTCAGACATTCTCACGCGTAACACGCGAGAAAGTAGGGGAAGTTGTTTGCAATACAAAAGTGGGAGAAAACGAAACTGCCAGTGAGAGATATTCTATCCTCCTTTCTCGCGCGCTTTAACCTAACTGCACTCTTTCCACTTGTGGACAGCGCATATCCAATTCTAGAATGAACAAGTCTGTATAGATAATTGCATTGATATTAAACAAATATGGGAAAAGGTTAATAAATATTCAAAACAATCGCTTTCGAAGTTTGCATATCTAAAAAACAAGCTAATCTATAAAATATGGTCATTTTAAAAAGAATACAATCTAATGAAAACCAAGATTCGACTGGTAAAAACCCAAGATAGGCTTTACAATCATAGATATGAAAGTACAGAATTGCAGAAGTTCAGATTAGAGAAGGGCATCAATCTATGACAATGATTTGATGGACGTGAGTTTTGAAACGCAACGAAAGAGTTAGAGCATTATGTTTTTATTCTTTTTGAACACATTTGACTTTTAACTGAACGCATTTGGACCAACTATGCTGAAGTCTCATTGTGCCATTGTTGCAATGGTTTTTTGCAAGATCCTTAAAATACAACTCGTGGGTGAAATAAGTTCCTCGTCCGACTGAAATTCTTTTCCAGCAAGGAAAAGTTTGTGTTTGAAGCCAAAGTGCCAAAGACATAGTCATAAGTGAAACTCATTTCTTGCTAGATCCAGCGAAGAGGGTGGGCGAGGCAGAGTCTGAAATTTCAATTGAACCAATTTTTGGAGATCAACTTGTCTATGTGAGATGATGCACCGACAGGATGAAAGACAACTTCTTATGAGTTGCTCTTGGTTGTTTTCCAGAAATTGCTTTCCTCAATTTATACAGTAAAGTGTCATAACTGACTGAATGACTGACAATGGGGTACCTAACTATTTGTGAATCATTAGTAGATGAAAATTATCATCTCCGAACTCCAAAAAATCATAAACAATACTTTATCTGCTGAAAGAAATGTCTTGGCTTTCTTTAGATTTCGATTGTCCGCTGTTTAGATTTCCGTTTAAATTCAGATACATTGTGAAGCCAAGTTACATGAACCGTAAAAAATCTTCCCAAAAAGTCAGCCTAGTTCTTGTTAAGCAGTTTCAAATTCACTTGATGTTCGCATTATTTCACGTTTTGATTACAATTCAAAATCGACAGTACCCATTTTATTGACAGCTTAAATATGCGTAGTTTTACATCTAAAGTGTGATGCATGTGTTCAATTGATATGCAATGATGTCACTTCTTTAATCATTCAAAACGATACCATTAATTTTATTTCCGGAGTTGTAATTTTTGAGAGGTCTAATCGCATATCTTCGATGCTCACTATTAGTAACTCTAACTGTTAGTGGCAAATTGTAACTTATAAGGGAGCATAGTCACCTAAGGTATTTTACGTATAAGCTAAAATTCCAGATACATATGTTTAGTCCTTTAAATGAGTATACATCACGAATTACGAGTTAATGCGTTTTATGATTTTCCATTAAGATACTTAAGATTTTCACTGCCAACTTTCACAGGAATTAATCAAACTTCAGAAAAAATGGTGATAAATTTATAATAGATTAATTTTTTTCGAAAGATTCCGAAGCGTAGGTAATCAATTGTCACTGCCCATCAAGTCGTCTTCGTATCATTAAAAATTACTCTCGATAATGTAGAAATCCAAAGTAAATAAGTATAATAAATCGCTATAACGATGTAAATATTGATCATTTGAAATTAAACGTTCAATTTAGTAAGTTAAAGTCACGCAACGCGAGACAATAACGACTTTGGTTTCGTTTCGAGACCCTGGGGTGATGAACCAATAACTTACCACTGTGCTATTAGCCGGCATATGGTCAAAGGATAACGAAAAAGATAAACACGATAGAAAAGTGATTCTGAAGATAGTGATTATAATATAGTAATATTTTCTGTGAACTATAATACTCATATTGAAAACTAGGATATTTATAACTTGAAACAAGTGGAAAAAAATTCAAATAGGGTTAGTATAATGGTTTTATTAAACATATTTCGTGATTAAACAAATGAATTTATATACCTGGATTTAGATTTGATATAGTTGCTTCTAATGACTTTTTAGAAGAAATTTTCATAGTTTTCCATTGGATACTATCCACTGGCTTATACCAAACGTTGTACTCAGTTGATGGCCGTTTAACACTGGCCATCCATGATAAATGAACCGAACTGGGATAGGCAAGAGCTGTGAGATTATAGGGAGCCTTGGGAGGAACATTTTCTACCATTATTTCTGTTTCTGCTGTTATGGTCGCTGCCTCATTTGTAGCAGAACACTGATAAAATCCTCTGTCTTCTTCTCTTATGTTTATTATTGTCAAATTACCATCTCTAATGGAATATCGTCCGACAGGTAAAGAAGTTCCATCTTTCTAAGAAAGTATTGCAAAATTAGTATTTTTAAATTTTAAAATATAAAATGTTACTATTAACTATTAACTAGAAAATAAATTTTTTGACTAGCTAATATCGTTTTTAAAAAATATTCAAATAAAAACTTACTTTGTACCAAACAATTATTGGTTTATGGTTTTCTTCACCGTCTCTGGCATCACAAGGTATTTCCACACTCTCTCCCAATCTTCTTCTATAAACACTGCGAGGTATAATAACGAATACGGGTGGTCTTTGAACGATGACATGA
Organism: Dermolepida albohirtum; assembly: GCA_031893035.1. Taxonomy (NCBI): domain Eukaryota; kingdom Metazoa; phylum Arthropoda; class Insecta; order Coleoptera; family Scarabaeidae; genus Dermolepida; species Dermolepida albohirtum. The sequence goes on from JAVIWB010001708.1 coordinate 176,631, forward strand.
ATACTTGGTGAGGGTCCATCCGTTCCCAAATCGTTAAAAGGTGTACATGAGTAATAACCATTATGCGACTCATCAACTTTGCTGAAAAATAAACTGCCGTTTCGTCTATAAAATACTCCTTGAACGTTGTAAGGGTCGAAAAGGAATCCGTCTTTTTCCCAGCGCAGATTTTTTAATGGCGGATTTGCTCGAAAATGACAGTCTAAAATGGCCGATCTTCCATAAGGTAAATGCACTTCTCTAGGAGCATATATAACTTTTGCTTTATCTAAAAATAAAATATACATAGTCGAATTGAAAGTTTTTATACAAACTTTATTCTTTTGTATTTGGATTTTTCGAGCAGTAGTGGGTAATAAAATACTTAGTTTATATTAACGACGTTTCGAGTTTTTCGAGATTTCAATTTGTTTATTTTTTCTTTAAACTTACAATACATTAACTTTATAATGGGTCTTTCATTAAGCGCTTTCTAATATTTAAATTTAAATAAAACAAAGTGTGTGTAAGATATCATCGAAATTTTTTATTCGTTCGAAAGGCCTATCGATATCATTATGTATGGAATATAACATCGTGCAAATGTCCACCGTGGTTTCGCTGGGTGGCGCGCATCTAAAATGTCCAATTTTCCATGACTCGGGCACATAAATCAGGCTGAATTTGACTGATGACATGGGTTATGTTGACTTTGAGGGCCGCTGTGGTTTGTGGCTTATTCGTATAGACCTGTGACTTAAGAAAACCCTACAAGAAAAAGTCTAACGGAGTCAAATCGCACGATCCCGGTAGCCAGTTCACATCATCCCTACGTGAGATGACCACGCCCTCAAATCGCTCGTGCAGAATGTCCAATGTGGCACGAACTGTGTGGCATGTAGCGGCAGCCTATTGAAACCACATGTCGTTAGTGTTCATATCATCCAATTCAGGCCAAAAGAAGTTGGTAAACATCGACCTATAGCGCTCGCCGTTGGCGGTGATAGCCTGGCCAACGTCGTTCTCAAATAAATATGGACCGACGACGTCTCCAGCTCAAAATCCACACTAAACAGTGACTTTTTCGGGATGCATTGGACGCTCTTGGATCTCATGTGGATTGGTGTCGTCCAAAATTCAACAATTTTGTTTGACGACGTACCCGTCATCCAGAAATGGGCTTCATCGCTGAAGATGAAGTTTTCAACTGCTCCAGGGCTCCTTTCAGCGAACACACGTCGTTGTCTATGGTGTTTACCTTCAGTCAGTTGAATTTTGTACTGGTGTAGGCCCAAGTCACGACGCAAAATTCGCCAAGTTGTGGTCTGCGAAAGGCCGAGTTCTTGTGAGCTACGTGAAATCGACTGCTTTGGATTCTCTTGCACACTCTCACGAACAGCGGCGATTTTTTCAGCAGATATTGCATTTCGTCGTCGTACGGGTGTTGATTCATTGTTTACTGAACCAGTGAACTCAAATTTATCCACCACACTGCGAATAGTTCTTTCGGTATGACGATTATGGCGACCGTAAAGTGGGCGAAGAGAGCGGAACGTTGCCCGAACAGACCACCCATTGCGATAAAACAATTTTATCATTTGCACGTGATCTTGAACGCTATTTTCGTCCATGGTGATTTGGCAAAACAGACTGAATAGATGACAGCCAATTCGATAGATGTAGCTTCAACAATATGGACGCTATCAACTGTTAAAATTCGAAAGTTCCTATTGGAAGACCCGTTACATACATATTTTTATACAATATTCAACAGAAAAAAATGTACATTCTCATTCTGGTAAATATAAATACATTTTTATTTTATAAAAGAAATTCATTGTAGGTCAAAAGAAAAAATAAATAGCTTAAAAAACGAGGAAAAAACTCCCGTTTTATTATTCCGTACGGAAAACCTAAACACAAAAGAATAAAGTTTATAGTTAGAATAAAACGACTAACATATTAAAAAAGAAAAGATTTCAATTCCTACATTTATTTACGGTGAGCGTGATTTCATAATTTTTAGATGTAGAATATGATGACAGCTTTCGTACGTTTTTTATTTCTAATTTGCATTGCCCAGTTGATACTTATTCGGTTGGTAATTGTCGATAAAAATTCCTTCAATACCATATTATCCAAAAAACAACATTTTTAGATGCGAAACAAAACTAGAGGTATTACTATGAATAAATTATTTTTATGTTATTTTGAAAGTGTATAGCAAGACAAGTAGTTAATATTTAAACTAAAAATAAAATACTTCTTGCACTTAAACGTTTTCTAAAATTATTTGTCATCCAATGTTTTTCTAATAAACGATGGTAAAATACAGAAAATTCCGTATCTTACTATGACTTGAACTTACATTGAACGTTCAAGAAAGCAGCTACAGATTGTTCTTCATCGGCAGTATTCTTGGCTCTACATTCATACTCTCCCATATCTCCCATAGTCGTTGGTCTAATTGTCAAACTTCCCTCTTCAGATATCCATGATCTTTGTAGTATGTCCGGTAGTTCAGTTAGCGGTATTTTATCTTTATACCACGTAATCACTGTTAAGGGGTCCTTTTTTACACATGTGAATTCCGTCTCTGAACCTTCCAACACTGTCTTATTTAAAGGTAAGACTCCCAAAAGATTTCCTCCTAATAAATACTATAATTAATAAGTAAGAGGAAATGAAATGAATTTATCTTTTTAAAAAAAATGCATTTTAATCATAGATAAAAATGTAATGAATATTTTAAGAAAATGTAACAAAATTTTGAATTTTACTGGATGACTCTTCAAATTTAAGCAGCCATCATATCTTCCATGTCTGTTTCATTTCTTGTTTTATCTTTATAGATTTCTCAAAACAGTTGAAATTGAGTAACATACTTCCGTAGTCAATTTGATAAAATTATTAGTATTACAATTTAATTTAATTTTGATGGAGCGTAAACTTGTTAATGTCGTTGCATGTATCTAACTTTAACCATTATAAATATTAAAATATTATTATTCCTTTTAAGTGTACCTCCAATATTCCTTGCTATACTCATTTTTCAATTCAGACTTTGGTTTTATTCGTTTAAGAAAATTTGACGGGCATACTAATTTGTATACTGTGAGAAGTTAACTTTTTAGAGTTACTTAAAAAAATATCATAAAGTTTTCTCACGAATACAATCTTGCCAGCTGTAAGTAATGTATAGTATTGGCCATTACTAATTAGTCATCTTTGTTTCGTAATGAGAAGAGTAGATATAATTCAATAATGCACTCGATACTATCGGTATTAGAATGCTACTAAAAAATTATCGATATTATAGCGTTGTTATAGCTGGTGCAATTTTGTTTACTTTATAGATATAATTTTGCTTTTTATAAAGGCTAGAAATTGTTCTAGTATTTTTGTCAAATTAAGACCACCACAAGAATCGAACTTGAGGTCCTTTTCTACATATTATCTGCACATATCGTTAACCTGTTTAGTGCTTGTTTATGCTGAACTTGAAATTATGTATTCTATTACTCTTTGGTGCGCTAATTTCAAAATTGTATTAACACTAGAGAATGTTATTTCGGTTGTTCTACTAAGAAAACTAACCCAATTACCCTAATCTTCTTAATAATGAGTTATTAATGAAAACATACACAGAACTCCCATAAAGCTGTTACATATGTAACAGTTTAAAAGGAAAAGGGCATTTTATTTGGTGTAAATATTTTTCGAACGTATTTGTTAGTTAATTGGCCTCTACGACTGCTTATACTTTTTTGCCAGTTTGAAAATCATTAATACCTTGGTTATTTTCACAGACTCGGAATATGGAAGGTAATTAAATTCGGAAATTTTTCAGGTAAATCCAGTAGAATTCCACCTGAGCTTAAATCTAGGTGCTTTTTTGCTTTAGTTTCTTTCATGATCACCCATCTAACGTCACATATGCTAATCTTTTTAACAGAAACATATAGTCGACACGGTGTTTCCAAACAATAAATGATTTCTGTCTTATCTGCAGTCTGTTAATATCATTCAAGAGAAAGGTTAAAGCACTTTCTCATGGTTAATGGCGAATGACTATCCTTTTTCGTAGTCATTTCGTAGTCGATTTATTGTCTCTGGTTCTTATGGGAGGTTAACCTTTGTAGTTGAAATTCCAGTATAACTAAGATAAATATTTATTGCGATAATTCGAAATATAATTCAGAGTGTCAGAACAGCTTTCAGAGAAGGCGCTAAATTTTGAATGACTATCTAAAATGTAACGAAGAGATATATTTTCTGTAATAATTAAAAAAAACGAAAATGAAAAACTTTCACGAGAAATTTTGATTAACAGTATGATAAAAAGGAATATTTACTTATAATAAATTAATTAAATTTAATTAGTAAAATTGATTAAAAGCATTAATCGAATCAAAATTATTCTATTATGATGATTTAGTTTACTTTTAAAAAATGTTTTTTTTACCATTTACTGTAAGAATAAACCATGTGCCGTTATTAGTGGAAGGCGGTGTTCGATTAGGAAACCACACTTGACATTCATAGGATCCTGCATCGTCTTCTCGAATTTCTGATAAATTAACAGAAGCTCTTCCATAATACGGATAGGGATCATCCAGGAGTTGTATTCGTCCTTTATATGGATCCATTACTTGATACTGTCCTTCTCTGGCGGAAAATATAACTTCTCCCTAGTACAAATAATCAAAGTTTTATTGACCACACCAATCATAGTACTAAAAAGAAACTATACTTTCAACTTTCGAATAGAAATGAAACTATCTCAACAAAGGAAAGTGCAACGGTCGCATTTATCCCGCAAATTAAATAATTATTATTGCATGTAAAAGGATACCTTTATTGTCGACAAGGTATTAATTAAGATGTGTTTTGCCTATTGAAACCTTTTCAGTTAAGCTACTTGTTACATGCTCATTTTTATCTTCCGTTCATATTTTACGTACATCGCTGTAGATATCAATATTGCAATTTTGAGAACAATCAATTAGACGATCTTCATATTTTCAATAGGTTCACTATTATTTTGTAATTCGTGCTTTACATCTTATTGGAATTAACTTTATTACGGCCCTGTCTTCATCAATTTCCTAATTTTAGATCACTGCTTCGTGTAATTATTCATGACCGATTGGAATTATTTTCTTCTCTTGATATTACTACCACCATCTGATATGTGATAACGGGAAGTTAAATGAAATTCTAGTAAATATAGGCTTTTGTCTGGTTGATTTTGTTCGATTGCCTTGGTTACTTCGCCATGCCAATTGTCGAATTACTCATCTGAAGGCCTCCTAAGTATTTCGTGAGTGATTTTCATAATAGTGAACCTGTAATTTACTACCTTTTTAATCTTGTTTCTTTGTCGTAACGTCATGCGATCGTAGTATAAACATATCATAGTCAAGGTACTGGTTCTTTTTCTCGTATGTCAAACTTCTGATCGTAAAGTTCATCTGTCACCAAGTAAAATTCAGTTCTGGATGTTGTATTGTACACATTATTAACGAAAGGGATTTCGTAGGGGTAGGAATCACGAACTGTTGTATTGCATTTGACTAATTAGGTTTTTCTTCTCTCTCTTTTTAATTGAATTTAAGGGGCCTTATATATGGCTTAAAATTCTGCCTTCTGTATTGAACACGTGTCACTTAATCAAGAGAAAGTGGTTCTATTTCGATGGTAAAGCTGCCATTCTATGAGAAATCCAAACTGGAATAACATTCCAACCTCGAATTGCTACCTTAAGGGAGGTACACCGCCTTGAGGCAAAGAGGTAGATCCAGTTCCAGGAATTTCCATAAGCATTGATTAGTCTTTATATACATTGAAAACTAGCTGACTTATTAATTAATCTTTATAAATATTCCATAATTCAATGTAACTACTTATTTGGAAACCAGCTGATTTATTAATTAATCTTTATAAAATTTCACAATTAAACGTAGCTGCTTTGCAGGGAAGCCAGCTGATTTATCAATTAGTGTTTATAAATATTTTCTTATTTAACGTTGCTGCTTTGCTTGAAAGCTAGATATTTTATTAGTTAGTAGTTGTTTTGCTCGTGAGTCAGCTATAATCATGATTGTATCTTTTTATATCGCTCATACTCTGACGTAATTAGTTACTGATTACCTAGTGTTCCTGTCTTTAAACCGCACAACCGTGCGGTTTAAAGACATTCATTCATTTATTTTATTTTGTTTTCTCAATTGTCTAGATCATATGGACCAATATTTTATTGTGCGCCATTCGTCGACATACAGGATGAACATATTCTTCTGGATTAAGGGTGCTCATATTATGGCACTTGTATAAGTATAGTTTCTTTTATGAATGGTCATTGCGAACCATCTATACGTATTGGGGTATTCCCCAATACGTATCACTATTGTTAGGGCTGCTCTAGCGCTTGTTGTTTACACACACACACACACACAGATATATATATATATATATATATATATATATATATATATATATAGATATATAGATAGATAGATAGATAGATAGATAGATAGATAGATAGATAGATAGATAGATAGATAGATAGATAGATAGATAGATAGATAGATAGATAGATAGATAGATAGATACCCACCTATTTTATTGTACACTAAATTTATTGTTTGTGATAAACAAACCCGATTCGGTTACTGAGATTACTGGTGTTTTTTTCTCTTTTTTGTAAAGAGTAAATTTATTTCCCCAAGCTCATAATTTTTTTATCAAACAATTAGGTAACTAAGGTAGAGTAAAGGAAGGTATTTTTTGTGAACCCCCTTTGCTTCAGTATTGGCAAGTGGCTTTCAGGGAAACAATATTGTGACGCCTTTTTAATTTAATTATACAGGAAACACCTAACTCTCCGAGATTTTTTAGCTAATTTTAGCACCCTGGAGGTCCGACAAGGATCGTTTAAGGTAATAATATGGGCATTTTGTTTTACTATCAATCACGGGGATTGGGATGTAATAGCCGTGACATACGTGCGTAACTCTAGTAGAAAACGTTTGCGCCCTTTCTTCAACATGTGTGACTACCGATGAATTACACAAATACTGGTATACATATGTTCGTATTTTGCAGCGTTATTGATGCATCGGCGAACTCTGGCGGTTCAAACTTTATATATGTGTATCTAATAATTGGCAGCTTGAAAATCTTGACTGTTAAGAGCAGTTGTGTATCGTGTACACTTTCAAAGTTTAGCGTCATTTTCGTAAGAAAATTACCAAAAATTCATTATTTAACGCTCTTTTATTATTGGTAAAGAAAAAATACCGCGTAAGCAGCCAGAAAAGTGGTATTTGCAAATATGGTACTATAGTAAAATTGATCACTCCCAAGAGTTTCGCTAGATTTAGAACTAGTCATTTCGCCAAATTTATAATTAGTCATTTCAGAGCCACTTAAAGACTATTTGGTCAGAAGACCTCTCGCTCTTAATCGAGATCAAAAAAGGGAAACAACTCTAATAAAGCATCAACATCGAGTGGATTTTTAAACTCCGCGTTAATAATAATTGTTGTAACAGCCAAGATTTCATTAAATTAATCTTTAAAAATAAATTGTAAAATTATTAATTTAATAAAACTATGTTACAAACTTGCTTTTTATATTTATCTTTCATACAAGAAAAATTACTCTAATAAACACCAGTGTTTCCTGATAATGAAAATAGATTTATTCCTACCGTAAAATTAACATTCTATAAATGTAGAGGACGTCGAGTTTATATTTTGTTAAATAAAACGACTTGTCATGTTTTAAAAACTTAGCCTTCTATTGTTGCTACAGATTTCTTGCCATTGCAATACATTATTAAGATTGTGTGTAAGTGCTGTTAACTTTGAATTTTTAAATTATTTTATATAACACTATGCAAGAAAAATACAGCTGATGAACACAATGAAGTTGATAAATATTTTTGAAAATGAATTCAATCAGCAGTTATTACCAAACAATTCTAAAAATGCTGCAATTATTCTGTTTGAACCTTTCCGGCAGATGGTCAAGAGTTACCAAGAATAGTAGCGCTTAAATTATTAATAATGGTGTTAATAAACTGTTTAATATTTATCTTTTGAAATTGTCTGTGATAATTTCTATATACTTTTCGGATAGTCTAATATACAAACATAAATTTATTCTATCTTATGTTCTGATAATTACTTTCTGCAATATTTAAAAGATATTTTTTTAAATTTATTCTTCTATTCATTAATTCTGTAATTAAAATAATTTAAATACTCGCTTTTTATAATTGTAAATACTCGTATTTAAGCATTTACAAGTTCAAAATAGTCATTGGTGTTAATATTTTACGCATAACTAATATAATTTGATCAATAGGTTGATATATAACCCCTTTCCACATTAACTTTGTAAATTCTGTATACGCATTTCGACAACCAAGTTGTCATCATCAGCAGATAATTTCAAAGTGTCGCACCTGGTAAAACACGGCGAAAAACAACCGCACGAAAATCAAACTCCGTACGTTTTGAACGGTGTGGATCGCGTACGGAGTTTGATTTTCGTGCGGTTGTTTTTCGCCGTGTTTTACCAGGTGCGACACTTTGAAATTATCTGCTGATGATGACAACTTGGTTGTCGAAATGCGTATACAGAATTTACAAAGTTAATGTGGAAAGGGGTTATATATCAACCTATTGATCAAGTCAATCAACCACAGGCTCCATCAAATTCAACTATAACTAATATATTTTATCGGCCTAACAATTACCTAACCAATACAACTACTAACAACCACAAATAACGTAATATATTTTCAAATCAAAAACTAACCATAATGTTATTTGTTATCAACATAGATTTAGGTAGCGACATGTGTGGGTACTTTTGCAATCTGTGAATTATCCTGCTCAAATGCCTTACCGCTTTTGCAAACTAATTGCACAGTTTATCTTATGATAACGGTCGGACGGACTAATGTGCAAGGGTTATCGCTAGATACGGATGGAATATTTTCCGTTCTTCATCATAGAATAATTTTAGCAACAATTAAACTTATATGAATTTACAGTTTTTTTTTTATTTTATATATTCTAAGATTCTACTGGCAATTCTTCAAATAATCACGTTACTCCTTTGGAGGTACCTTCATTAACGCTACATTTTAGGAATAAAACTTTTTTTATATACTTATATGAAAAAAATATATTGATTTATTTCTACTACATTCGCAGTAGCGTCTAGTATAATTATTATAATGTTTTAAAATAAAAAGTATATTCAAATAAAATTCAATGATTAACAAAATCAGTTTAACAACACATTCATGATAACATGCGAACAAACTTCATACCTGTGCGAATATGAAATCGTTAGAACTTTTTTTAAATTGGTCAAAAAGTAATATTGTGGGTCTATTAAAAATTTAAGAAATATATTGATTATTTGTAGGATCTGTTTAATTAGATTTTTGAAATCTCTTTAGTAATTATTTCTTAGCTTCTACAAAATATCCTGATTCAGATTTAACGAATCTATTTTGTTTCTGCTTGATATAGAAGCTTTATTTCTCCTTGCCTTATTTACCTATTTTTATTACATTGCCAGTTTTCTTAAGTCTACTCTCTTATTTTTTTCTAATTCTTTTGCTTACTCTTCAGCCGAGATTGATTTCATTTATTAATATTAAATCAGATTGTTTTCATTTACATTCGATCAAATTTTTCTATTGTTTTTTCTTGTTTGATTAATTATTTCATATTTTCATTCCTTTCTCTGTTTTGCTTTGTCTTCTCTCCCGTTCATTAAAAATCTCATAAAACTTAATTTTATGAATTCATTATATTATTCACGCCTCATACGCATATATTATCGCATACTTCGGGCTTTCTATATATTTTTAACAATTCCCTGATATTATTTTGTGAAATTCGTGGTATAGTTTCGTAATAATTTGTTAATACTATATTCATTAATTTAGTAGTTGATACTCAAGCTTCTTATTTTAATTAATCCTTCTATAGATATATTTATCGATGGCAGTCTTCGAATTTAAGAGGATTTAGTCTTTTATAATAATCTAATAGTTAATAAATAATTGTCTAAATATTGTGTTTTTAAATAGCAATGAACATATCTCTTCGTAATTATCAACCCTTCCCTGTATATTTGCTTTATTATATTTATATTCCAAAATTTATTAATTAAAAATTAATACAACGTTTTCAATCATATATAGCTTTAATGACGGCTGGTATATAAAAACTGCCTTGTTGCAACATCAACTAAATTTTACGAAAGCTATTAACAGTATTCAAAAATAAAAAATTCATTCATGTATTATCTAAAATAACTTTATATTTTCAATTTAAATATTAGTTAAATATATGTGGCAGTTTACTGTGTTGAAAATAATAGACGATTAAATTTTATTGAAAAATTTGTGACATTTATACAAAGGGTACTAGGAAAGTTTTGCAATACAACATTGTTTATTTAATTTTTTCAAAGTAATTTCTTCTACACTCAATACACCTCTCCATCCTCCGAAACCAATCTTTAAGCCAGTTCTACCAAGTTTCACTAGGTAGTAAAGCACGCTCGTTGTCCCAAGCCCGCAGAAGGTCCTCATCACTGGAAAACCGCCTCCCTTTTAGCTTCATTTTCACATGCGGGTACAGTGCTAAGTTGCAGGGAGCAAGATCTGGATTGTAGGGGGGGTACTCGAAAAGTTTCAAACCTGTCGTGGTCAAATATTCGGTGCAGGCTTTGGTGCGGTGAGCTGGAGCATTATCGTGATGGAGGAACCAGGTGTACATTCTTGACTTTGGCCGCATGTTCTTCATAGATCCAATGACTTTAGGCAGGCACTGTTCAGTATAAGTCGTGTGGCCCGCCCAGTAACAGCATAGCGACCGCAATTAAGAGAGGGGCAACAAGGTAAAAAGTTAAAGGTATTTTAATTTCGACGATTTCATGGAATTTCAGCTTGATTTAATTAATTAGTCGATTACTTAATAATAATTTTATTTTCTCTAATTTGACAAAATTTACGTTTTGCTTGTTCGGCTGCGTTATTTAGATTTAATTTGGCAACGCTGTTAGAGTAATACTGTTTCCATTTTACTTTGATTGTTTTATTCTTTTTTAATTGGGAAATCGTATAGTTAATTCGCGAAGAAATATGGCTGACACCGGTGCGTCGAAAGCGTCGACTAATCGGAGAGGAGCAGTAGATTCGCGAAGGGAGAGTCTTCAGAGCGCCGTAGTCGACGATGATAAAGTGTCCGTGGAGGACAGGCTGATTAAAAGGACGCAGAACTTAACGGTATCTATTTGTGAAATGGTGCCGACCAAGGCGGAAACGCTAAGGGTCGAGTATCGGAAAAAAGTGCGCGACATGCTAGTAGAAATGGTACAAATAGTTGGGGAGCAGCATGGGATCTTGAAGGAGATCCGCTATAGCGCCGCGAAAGCCGCGCAAAAAAGGGAGCGGGAGAACATCGTAGTGATGTGTGCAGCCGGGAAACCGGAGTGCATGTCATACGCTGACAAATTAAGGGCTGAATCAGTGACGGTGAAAATTCAGCTGGAAAACAAGACACAGACTGTAGAACAGACAAAAAACGACCCCGCGATTTGTATCTTAGGAATCGACGAGAGCTTAAAGGACGCCGAGGTACTGGACTGTTTGCGCCAGCAAAACGAGGCGATAGAAGCAAACTACGGTAGCGCGGGAGAATTATCCAGTGACGTAAAGTTGGTGAGATTCTTTTCAAATAAGAGGGATACGGAGCGCGGTGTTAGGAACGCGGTCATCATGCAGCGGGTTTGTAACGGGCGAGATTATAGTAATGTATACTATTGCTATAAGTGCCTAAAGTCGGGGCACAAAGCGAAGGACTGCAAAGGGCAGTTAACGTGTAAGAAATGCGGCGGGGACCACGATAGGTCTAAGTGCGCTTCGAAAATTATCAAATGCTCGGTGTACGAACGCACGCGAATTCCAGATCTCGACACTAAGCACGAGGCCTATTCCAGAAACGCACGAACTTCAATGGATAATACGCCGTGGCAATCGGTCACTAACAACGTCAGTTTTAATTAGTGCGTCCAAATTAATTTAGGGCGTGGCAGACGGGCCACGGAGTGTCTAGTCCAAAAAATAATTCGGGTTAAAATTAGCATCGCGATAGTATTGGAACCGTATATAATTAAGGGCAAAGTATGTGGATTTCCTGGGCGGTTTAAACTACACTACGTAAACAACACAAGTGACGACGGCATTTTAGAGAGGCCCAGGGCAGCCGTAGTCATCGCGAATAATGGCCTTAAAGGCATTATGCTTAGCGATAAAATTAGTTCGGACGTTGTTAGTGTCGGTATTTCAAACGGTAAGGGGTTAAACGTCGTTGTCATTTCAGCTTTCTTACCGCCAGAGGACGGGAACCCAGGTGCGTTTAGAATAAACTTTAGAAAATTCCGCGAATTTATTTCGCGACTTAATTTAAATGAGAGTAAAGTTGTCATCGGCCTGGACGGGGATAGTAAAAGATTATGGAATAGTCCGATCGAGGACCAACGCAAGCTAGTTCGCTTACGGTTTTGAATAATAACGATGAGTCCACATTTGTGGGACATAGCGGGTCCAGTTTCATTGATTTCACCACGGCAAACGATAGCGCGTACAGGACCGTGAATGACTGAAAGCTTTCTAACGAGGAAATGTTGACAGAGTTTTGCACAAATTCGGGAGGAAAAAAGCGAGCGCCGGCGCAAGCATGACGTTTAAACGAGGGGACGGGTGTTTTACTCAAAACGCGAAAGACACCGGGGAATTTCTTCTGGAAACTTTCTTTCCGGAAGACGACGTAAACACGGACGAGGAAATCCACACGGAAATTAGGAATTTAACCACAGCGGACGTGGAGACTCGAGACGATATTCCTTCGCGAGGCGCGAAATATACGCGGCGTTCAATTCAATAAGCGCAAAAAAGGAACCTGGGGCGGACGGGATCACGGCGGATATCGCGAGCAAGGCGTATGAAGCGAACCCGGAGGTTTTTCAAATTCTGTTCAACAAATGTCTCGAGCTAGGAGTTTTTCCGGAGTGCTGGAAGAAACAATTAGTAAAGGTTATACCGAAGACAGGCAAGTCGGACATGAGTGATGTTAAAAATTACCGACCGATAAGCCTGTTACCTGTTGCAGGAAAGGCGTTGGACAGCCTCTTGATAAATCGAATTGAATACCACATTTACGCGAACGGGCTGATGAACGAAAATCAGTTCGGGTTTAAAAAGGGCACGTCGACGGTCGACGCGATAGAAACGTTAGTTAACTTCGTGCGGAACGCGAAAACGGATGGACATTATAGCGCGGCTATATTAGTGGGGCTTTCGACCACGCGTGGTGGCAACAAATCGCGAGTCAATTGAAATCGAAGAACTGTCCGCGAAATTTAATGCTGATGGCGGCGGCGTATTTTTCGAATAGAGAAGATTTTATAGAAGAACCGGGATTAAGAGCAACAAGGGAGGTTACGCGAGGATGTCCTCAAGGATCGCGATCCGGCCCGGGATACTGAATCATTCTTTATTATCATAAAGAATGATCCAGCTAGCCCGAATATACTATCGTATATTCGGGCTAGCGTTACCAGAGGGATGTCAGATCATAGCTTTCGCTGACGACACGATTTTGTTAGTTCGGACGCGACAGTACTTAAAACTTACAAGCATGGAGCGGGATCAATAAACTAACGATTAACGCGACCAAATCGGAGGGTTTATTTTTCGGAAAACCGGGCCAACGCCGGCCAACGTTTAAATTGGGGAGCGCGACAATTTATTGTAAAGAAAACGTTAAATATCTAGGTGTAATAGTGGTTGAAAAATTAAACTTCAAGGAGCACGACCAGTATGCAACAGGTAAAGCGAGAGAAATGACCAACAAGATAGACGCGGCCGCAAAAATGACCTGGGGCCTCAGCGGAAGCGCGGCAGGGACAATTTACACGGACGCGATAAAACCAGCAATGCTGTATGCAGCGCCGATATGGGCTGATTCTTTAAAAGTCAAGCAGACGAAGAAAATAATAGGAGCGCAAAAGATTTCTGGAGTCAGGGCTACAAGGGCGTACGCGACCACGTCGGCGGAGGCCGCGGCAACAATCGCGGGATTGTTGCCCGCGGATATACGAGCAAGAGAACTCGCTAAAAGAAGAGACGCGGTTAGACTGGACGGGCAGAAATTCTAAGAATGGACAGGATTGGACATTGACCCAGAGGATGTTGAGAGCAGCAAACGAATAACAACGGAGATACATCCTGCGGAAATGGGCACGGCGCTTTCTCGTGGGACGAGGATGTGCAGGAGAAGACGAGAATAAGTATCTATATCGATGGATCAAGGAGCGAAGAAGGCACGGGTGCGGCGTTCGTTGTATATGCGGGCGACGAAGAGATTCAGAATAAAAAAATCAAGCTAGCCGATATTTGCGACAATTACCAGGCGGAACTGGTAGCCATAAACGCAGCAATTAAATATTACAAGGAAATGAAAATAGGGCAGGCAACATTATTTACGGACAGCCTGTCTGCTCTGCAGGCATTAAAAAGTATGCGGAAACCCACGGAATTGTTGTTAGAAACATGGAAGATGATACGAGATGGGAACATGCAGCTCAAATGGACGCGCGCGTACGTAGGAACCGCAAGGAACGAAAGGGCAGACGAAATCGCTAAAAAGGCAGCTACAACGCAGAATGCGAACATTTTATACAGGCTCACATCGGAAAAGACGGTAAAGAACGCGATAGCGCGGAAGTGTGAAAACGAATGGCAACGAAGATGGGAAGACGCAGAGGAGATTTATAGGCAGCGTTGAGAAGTTTAAAGAAATGAAGGTCGCCTTGTCGTACCAAGCAGTGCAGCTGATAACCGAGCACGAGAATTTCAAAGCGTACCTGCACAAGATCGGAAAGAGAGACAACCCAAATTGTCATTGTGGTGCGATCGATACAGCGGAACACATCCTCTTCGAATGTCCAGACACCGAAGACTGGCGCTAAGTCACAGCGAGGGCCGCTCCTGTGACCGGTCACAGGTGGCCGCTTCGTGCCGAAGATATAAAGCATTGCGGCTGAAAAACTTTAGCGGCTTAAGCATGACCACCGTTAGAAGAAAACAAAGTGATAGTGAGTTCGCGAACGCGGGGTGGGATGTGTATGATAGAATATTGAACATTTTAGTGAATCAGATTTATAAGTAGCGGACTACTTCCGCAGTGCAGGAGCGGAATTGTGAATAATATTTAAGCAGGACACGGGCTAGGCCCCACTTAGAGCTCTAGATATGACTAGTTTAGATTTAGATAGTTAGCTTTGTAGTAACTAAAGATTAAGGTTAGGTTACCGGATTCTAGGATAATTATTGTTAATTATCTAAATTTCTTTTTCTAAATAAAGATTTTGTGAGCCACATATGCGACAATTTTGTTTGTTTACATAACCGCCTAATTGAAAATGGGCCTCATCAACCTAAAGATGACTTTGTTGAAAAATGCGTTGTTTTCGTTCAGTTTTTCAAACAGCCAATTCACAAGCGTTCGACGCAAACAATGGTCGGCCGGCTTTAATTTTTGAACGAGTTGAACTTTATAAACGTGAAGATGAATATCTTTATGCAAAATGTTGCGCAAAGTGCCTCTGGTGATGCCCAATTGTTGCGAACGTCGACGAGTTGATGTTCCAGGCTCATTCTCAACACTTTGCTGTACATCGGCTATGTTTGCATCACTACGGACACTACGAGCGTATTGTTTTGGTCTATTGTCAGCAACAATATCGTGAGGCTCGAATTTGGCGATTAAATTACGCACAGCGGTCTCAGAAGGAGTGTGATTACGAGGAAAACCTGCTCGAATTTTACGAAGTGATACAGTAAAATTTTCACCATTTCGATAGTAAATTTTCACAATTAAAATTCTTTGTTCAAGAGAGTTGTTAAAATTTCCCTAGTTTTTACTAAATAAATGTCAAAGGATGACAGCTCAATTCTTGACATTTCATCATTTGACAGGTAATTTACTTCCTAACTTCAAATTTGCCGACCCATTATATATATATGTTAAGTTTTTATATTGTCTGTTTTATTTCAAAATATTGTTTATTTTATATAATTCTGTACTTATATTTTTAGTATAGTTCTTTTATGTATAATCATAGTTATCTAATATGTATATTGTATATGAGTCAACACATGAAGCTAATAACTGAGAGAGAACAGAGAGCACATTAACCTAAGAGCTTAGAGAGAACACATGAGCCTAAAAACTCAAGAAAAAAGGAGGCAGGATTAGATCTAGGTATCAGGTCATTCTGCCCAGAGGATATGTGTCGTCTGATACAAGCGTATCAGTCACTTGTTTTGCAAACAAGAATTAATACGAGTATTGTGAAATACACACACACACACACAGACATATATATATATATTGATCCCTACAAGCGGAGAGATCGATAGGCAGCGTTTAATATTATTCAAGAGCGAATAATTAATAAGTCACGAATCAACGCATTTGTGTGAAAGAATGTCTGAAGCAGAGACCACCTACATTCAAACGAGATAAGTGCTTACACATACATATAAATAGAGGGACAATATAATAAAATTGAAATGTTAATTTTGTTATATCTTCCTTATTATTATTTATAAGAAAGATCCTCCTAAAATGATTCTGATTATCATTGAACACGTAAATATTTGGTGAGATTTTTCCGCTATTCAAATTAAAGGGGTGTTCGTATACGTGCATCCTTTTCATAATTCGAATCGCCCTAAAAATTGTTATTTATATAGAGAATAGCATCTTTGTTTATTTGTAAGGTCATATGATTATTTCAGTTTACTGGCCGATGCATTCTGTCGAATTATAATAAATTGTTACATCACACCAGGTCCTTGTATTTTTTTATAGTTTCCAGTGTTAATTATCATTTAAGGCGCCCAACAAAATATAAAGATATTTAATTTGGTACGTAGACTTTCGCGGTCGTGGTCCATGCTATCTGCTTCTGGGTTTCCGGGCTGGAACCGCGTCACTAGTATATCTGCCGACGTTTCGTACCCATTTGTATGGGACATCTTCAGGGCTGAACTACTGCACTGAAACTGGTGTAAGTCGATGGGGGACGTGTTTATATATAGATAATGGGTCATGGGTCAATGGAGCGTTACGGTTACGGTTGGGTAGATTAGAGATGCAGGATTGCCAAGCGTTATGTAGGGGGTAGCCATCATCGCGGTTAAGATTATTGGGGTGCTTAAAGATCTCTATAGTTTCACGGATTTTGCGACCATAGAAGTGGTTAGTGCGGGAGAGGATCTTGATTGAATTAAACTGAATATGGTGCCCGGTTTCCAGCCTATGCTCGGCAAGTGCAGAACCGGCTATGCGCAGCAACCTAGTACAACGCTCATGTTCAGAAACACGAGTGCCGACAGACCGCTTTGTTTCACCATGCCCTGCCGCATGAACAAGGAATCCTGTACACACCAGCTGATTCTAAAGAAACATGGTCTTTTACGGAAAAAGGGTCAGATAATTTGGAATGGGGTTTGAAGATGGTTTTGAGAAGAACCCTACTGATGCGGTCAGTAACACCTTGTATATAGGGTAAGTGGGCTTTAGAGAGGGGGGGGGAGATGATGTAAGCTGTGTATTAAGTTGTGATATTTTGCGATTAAGATGTCGATCTATGGTTCGCTGAATATTATGGTTGGAGAAATTATTATTTATAAGAGCTTTGGTAACATGACTTAATTCCTGGGATATAGAATCCTGGTCAGATATGTTGACAGCTCTTTGGACTAAGGAATTGATAACGCCCTGTTTCTGGGCAGGATGATGATGGGAGAGGGCATTGAGATACCGATCAGTGTGTGTGGGTTTGCGGTACACTGAATGTCCTAGTGAACCATCCAGATGACGAGTTACCAAGACGTCGAGGAAGGGAAAGGAACCTTCAGATTCAATCTCCATGGTGAAATTTATGGAATCGTGTTGTGAATTTAAGAAAACGAGGAAGTTGTTCAAGGAATCCCGACCATGGGGCCAAATAACGAAGGTGTCATCCACATATCTGAACCAACATTTTGGTTTTTGGTCACAGGAGTGAAAAATTTGTTGTTCGAATGCCTCCATAAAAATGTCAGCGACAAAAGGAGAGAGAGGAGACCCCATAGCTGCACCCGATACTTGTTCATAATAATTACCACGGAACTGAAAATAGGTGGAGGTTAAACAAGTATTCACCAGGTTGGCCAAATCATCAGGTTGGTTGTCAGTGGAAAGGATTTGACTGATTATCTGGATAGTGTCGGATATAGGAACTCTGGTGAATAAAGATTCGACGTCAAAACTAACTAGTTATTCACCAGAGTTCCTATACCAGACACTATCCAGATAATCAGTCAAATCCTTTCCACTGACAACCAACCTGATGATTTGGCCAACCTGGTGAATACTTGTTTAACCTCCACCTATTTTCAGTTCCGTGGTAATTATTATGAACAAGTATCGGGTGCAGCTATGGGGTCTCCTCTCTCTCCTGTTGTCGCTGACATTTTTATGGAGGCATTCGAACAACAAATTTTTCACTCCTGTGACCAAAAACCAAAATGTTGGTTCAGATATGTGGATGACACCTTCGTTATTTGGCCCCATGGTCGGGATTCCTTGAACAACTTCCTCGTTTTCTTAAATTCACAACACGATTCCATAAATTTCACCATGGAGATTGAATCTGAAGGTTCCTTTCCCTTCCTCGACGTCTTGGTAACTCGTCATCTGGATGGTTCACTAGGACATTCAGTGTACCGCAAACCCACACACACTGATCGGTATCTCAATGCCCTCTCCCATCATCATCCTGCCCAGAAACAGGGCGTTATCAATTCCTTAGTCCAAAGAGCTGTCAACATATCTGACCAGCATTCTATATCCCAGGAATTAAGTCATGTTACCAAAGCTCTTATAAATAATAATTTCTCCAACCATAATATTCAGCGAACCATAGATCGACATCTTAATCCCAAAATATCACAACTTAATACACAGCTTACATCATCCCCCCCCTCTCTAAAGCCCACTTACCCTATATACAAGGTGTTACTGACCGCATCAGTAGGGTTCTTCTCAAAAACAACATCAAAACCATCTTCAAACCCCATTCCAAATTATCTGACCCTTTTTCCGTAAAAGACCATGTTTCTTTAGAATCAGCTGGTGTGTACAGGATTCCTTGTTCATGCGGCAGGGCATATATTGGTGAAACAAAGCGGTCTGTCGGCACTCGTGTTTCTGAACATGAGCGTTGTACTAGGTTGCTGCGCATAGCCGGTTCTGCACTTGCCGAGCATAGGCTGGAAACCGGGCACCATATTCAGTTTAATTCAATCAAGATCCTCTCCCGCACTAACCACTTCTATAGTCGCAAAATCCGTGAAACTATAGAGATCTTTAAGCACCCCAATAATCTTAACCGCGATGATGGCTACCCCCTACATAACGCTTGGCAATCCTGCATCTCTAATCTACCCAACCGTAACCGTAACGCTCCATTGACCCATGACCCATTATCCATATATAAACACGTCCCCCATCGACTTACACCAGTTTCAGTGCAGTAGTTCAGCCCTGAAGATGTCCCATACAAATGGGTACTAAACGTCGGCAGATATACTAGTGACGCGGTTCCAGCCCGGAAACCCAGAAGCAGATAGCATATAAAGATATTTATATACTGAATAAAAATTCGGTAACAAATGGCTCAAAAGTAGGCTCAAGTAAAACAAGGATCTGTAACAAACGTCACGGCAAATTCAAATCTTCAATCATATAAATCGCAATGTATTGTGTAACAATTTGTTCTACATATAGTCTATTTATTTTTCAATTTTCGTTGCAAATTTGAACAAGAAAATTGTTCATTGCTTTGCAATTTATTTTTAACCATACGTAATTTCGATTGTTTTCATTATAGTTAGCAATATTAAAAAGAAACAATCTAAAAAGAATATAACGTTGCTGTAACAAGAACAATATTGAATTTACTTAAGTAAATGTTTTTTTTTTGTATTAGAATGCATTCCTTTCGTAACTACAAAATATTTTATTACAAATTATTTCAGCAAATAATATATGCTATGATGAATTTTTCTAAGAGGTATATCTCGTATACATATGTACATATGTATGTATATTAAATTTTTACAGGAAATTATGTTTTATATCTTCTCTTGGACAATTACTATTAATTGTTTAATAAGTGCAGTAGCAGTCGTTTTTACATGAGTGGCGGAAAGCCTTTGTATAATGAATTCACCTTTTTTTAGGTCACTGTTATTCTTTAAAAAAATAAGATAATAAAACGGGTATGACATGAATCAACTTTCATTTAGTTGTTAAAAGGAAGATTATTTATGACAAAATAAGATTTTTTTTCTTCAAGTATATGATTTTAGAATACTAGCTTTTTATTTGATCATAAGAGGGTAATTTGACACAAAATAGGCTCTAATTAAAACAAACGACTTTGTGCATTAAGATTTACTGTTTTTGTATACACATTTCTCTTCAACTTCAACGCACTTGTACCAGTGATGCTGAAGTGCCATTATGCTATTTTTGTAATGACCTTTCTCATTTCCTTATTTAACTGAAACCTAGTCATTCAGAGTTAAATAGTCTACAAAAATTATTCGCTTCTAATCGCAAAAAACCGTATCCATTAACTTGCCTCTATGGAAATATTTTGATTCTCTTTGAGTGGGGGGATCTATTATACTTGCCGTTCAGATGCAGTAACATAGTGGTGAAGCCAGAATTCATGAACATGAAAGCTTTAAATTATTACTTAACCCTCGCGTTCTTTCACATTTTTGATAAATTAAAATGAGGCTTGCGACATCTACCTTGCTAACAACTTGAACATGTCCAATTCTTCGTGTAAAACACATTAATGTATGCATTCAAATACGTTCACGATGATAGCTAACTCCTTAATGTCAATTCTTTGGTCGTTCAAAACATTAACATTATTTTACTGATAATTTCTCGAGTTGTTGCAGTTCTTGATGGTTCTAGTCACACATCGCCTTCGATATTCATATCATCGCGTCTAAATTGCTCTACCAAACGACAGATTATGGTTTTCGAAGGAATATTTACATTCAGAATTCGTTGCATACCAAAAATTCAGATGTATTTAGTTCTTCAAAAAATAAGTATCGGACTGCGCCGCGAATTGCCAATTTATGCATTTTTAGAATCCTTCATTTAGACATTTTATTCTCACTACTATAACTTTCAAACCAAAATTTACCTGTCACCGTTAAAAAAATGACCAACTTGTAGGACAGTTTATTTTGAATTTTTTAAAATAAACTTTATATCTAAGGAATTAATCCTTTTGAAAATAACATTTAAATTACCTATACAAGTTTGATTTGTAATGCCTAACCAGTTAAAACAACTCTTAACTGTAAGGAACAATTCCCTTAAATTATGTTCGGAGCCCATATTTGACATTCAAGTGTTACCAAAAGAAAAAAGCTTAATAGCAGGAGATCTAAAAAACGATTTTTGCAATAATCATAAATATATTTTTTAAATACCTATTGGTTTTGAAGCGATTCAATTTCCTAACGATACCTAAACGATACCATAAGTTAGTCAGTAAAAATTCCATCTAAAAAATCCAAGTATTTTGTATCGTTTTCCAATTGTCATTCAAGACATGGTATCGAAGTGTAGTAAAATTATTTCGAGAATATTTCGAAAAACAACTCATAAATCTAGAGTGCAGAAAGTCATTCCTAATCAAGCAGTTCCTGGAAAATACTAAGTAAGAAAAAGTATAACTTCCAAGATTTTAAGAAACTTCGTTAAATTCTTTATTAGTACTAATTTCAATATTCGCCTTGGTAATTTTAGTAATCTTAATTACGGTTTAATTACAATATTATTAAAACCAAGGGTTTAATATTTTGCATCTGTGAACAATATTTACGAGTTCACATTTTCAGAAACACAATTTTAAACAAAATTTAACAAAAATGGGCGGAAAAAAGAGCAAAAAATGCTCAAGGATTTGTTTGCATACATACTTTTACGTAAAAAATTCTAGAATGTCAATCACTGAGATGTTTTTCCTACATATAGAATGAAATTTTTAGATAAAATAACAAATTATTTTTGCTGTCAAATTAAATTTCGAAGAAATCATACTTTTGTAAATACGACGTTTTTTTTGCAAAGATATTAAAGTTTTTTCGTTGCTTTCTCAAAGTTTGTTGAAAATTTTAAGTTTTATTTCCACAACTTAAAGAAAATTAAATAAAACTGAAAACTTAGCTCAGACCCTGCCCGACGTTGCGTAATAATCAGGACTTCTCCCAGATCTTGCGACAGTTAGATCCACAATACGAATTTCTAATGAATCTGCCCATCATTACGACTCTGCGGGTTGTTCATTCATATTTGCTAATATGGTTTATATGATGATGATTTTTTACGAAACATGATTACCTGACTTAATCGACTGTTCAAACTTTAAAAGCAAATTTTATTGTATTATTATAACAATTAATGAAGTTAGATTTTTCTTATGATCGGCAGATATGAATACATGTTACAATATCAAACCTGTAATTACTTTTTCTACGAACAAATTGACTCCTAAGAGTATTCCCATTAACGAGTGTCATTGTCCAATCATACTGATTCAATTTCTTTTTATGAATTGCGCAAAGTTTAATTTATGCAGAAAGGGGTAATAAAATGCTCACTTTTTATTAACGACGTTTCGAGGGACTTTTCAAGTTATTTATTTTTTCCTTTAAATCTGCAATACATTTTATATTTACATATTGTTTTTCGATGTTTTTTTTTTGAATAATAGTGTTTTATATAAATATTTATGAGTTCCTACATTTGTATTATATTTTTTCCTGTTTAATACTGCAAGTTTTCAATCACACAAGTTGTTTCTGCCAAAATGAAAATATCATTCGATAACGAGTATTTTAACAAAGGAAGCAAATTTAGTACAAGAATTAAAACGAAAAAAAGATCTTGCAAAATAGATTCACTTGCATTAAGCTTGTTTATAATAATATACTAAAAAGCTCGTTCTTCTCAATTACTGCCTTTACAAATACGAGATTTTAGTATATTCTACTGACTATTTTTATATCTTTATACATTGCATGTTTTGTGATCCTAAAGCTTACGGGTAGTTAAGAAATGTCAGTTAGATTATTATATATAACTAGACAGGTTACATATGTCTGCGCATCAGGTTCGCATTACATATTATACATACCGAATATTTACGGTGATAAATCCAAGGCTATGCTCAGGCACCTATATATTCGTTGTATACGAACCCACACACCTACTATATTGGCTCGCCGATAAAAATTTACCACTCTACTATATAACATACTTTTTTTAAATAATAATTCTGAGCAATCTTTACCCACTTATAAGTGAACATAACGATGGACTCTGTTAATGTTGAAGTTTTCAATTTGTTTAGTTTCTTCGAGAAGATAAATAAATACAAGAAACTTTCTTGTCTTCAGTGTTTAATGCGAAAAATAAGAGAGAATACCATAAATAATATTCTGTATATTAATCTTTACTTTTTTGAATGATTTTAAATATGGAAAAAAATTGAAAAAATTATTTCTTTTAATTTTGTATTTATTTATGGTATTATAGTAGTATAATAATTGTCATAAAATATTCGATAATTATTATTTCAAGACATATTTCTCGCAAGTCGTCCAACTATATTTGATGATAGGCTCGGCAGAGATTTTTCATTGGTTAATATATTTTCTTAACATAATTTAAATCTCCATTTATCTTAAAATAATATAAATCCTCATTTATGAGGTTTTTCAGGAAGATACTGGCTTAGAACACTTTTGACCTCCGTTGTACATATTTGCTCATCAACAGATAGGTGTCTGCTTCCGCATTGAGTTTGAGTTTTTGTAAAGCTCGTGGGAATCGTTGGTGTATCTTCTTCGCTTACAATATTTGATTGCGCCTTCTCTTCGTCTTTGACTATGTTCTATGAATCACTCAAAACTTGTATGTAAAGTTACGCAACTTCGCACATCGCCATCAGAAAACTCATCTATCAAATCTATCCAATTATCTGATATTTCCTGTCATTCCTCGCCGTTCAGTGGTCGTTTTTTTTCGCTCTATATTAGCTTTGAAGAAGTGAACATACAACGTCTTCACCTCGCATTTCGGTATCAAACTAATTTCTCGATTAGACAAGTTATGATAAATACATTTCAAAATCGATAATGCAATCTACAGACTTACGTCTATTTCTCTTATTTTATTTTATAACAAAACTGTTTTTTCGCAAATAACTTGCTTC
The DNA here is from genome assembly GCA_031893035.1 of Dermolepida albohirtum. Taxonomy (NCBI): domain Eukaryota; kingdom Metazoa; phylum Arthropoda; class Insecta; order Coleoptera; family Scarabaeidae; genus Dermolepida; species Dermolepida albohirtum. The sequence continues at coordinate 201,075 of JAVIWB010001708.1, forward strand.
AACTTTAGCAGGTGAAATAGCAACGTACACTATTAAATTACAATATCAACTGCAAAAACGTACTATAGTAATGCTACATAGAACTCAGAGTCATATTATTTCCAAACAACACTTTGTTGCGAAATGCCACGGTATGCCAATACGAAAATTTTACTTCTTAATACTTTTAAATGTAACCTTTATGTCAATACTATAAGAGGATAATTTTAAAATCTCTCATTGGCAGAAAAGGTGAAAATAAATCAATTGATAATTTGACGCAGTGCATAGAAAATGAATAAAATACTATCAAATTCTCAGTTAAACTAATTGATCAAACATATGCTGGTTCATCATTTGGTTCATTGCTACACGCATCAATTAAATTTAGTTCTGCGAAAAGTAAGAGCAAAAATTCCAACTTTTTTCAAATTTATCTGCCGTTCCTAGTTTTTTTTTTCAAATTTCATACATAAATGCAGTATGACTTATTAAAAAAAGTTTTAAACCAAAAAAATTATGGTGTAAACATGACGACTGTCTAGAAACGGTTTATGTGATGGTGAAACCATTATAGTATAATATTAAAAATTATTGTAACAACTCCAATATCTATCGTTGAATCAGAACGATGTTTTTCCACTTTTAAACGGATAGAAACATTTTTTAAAAAGTATCATGGATTAAGAACTCCTTAATGGTTTAACAGTATTATCAGTCGACAACAACCTACTTCACAACATCGATTACTTTTACGAAAAATTTCTAGAATATTTTATTTCTTAAAAGGACAGAAAAGGAATTTATGTGTAAACAGTAATTTTTATTTCATTATTAAAATTCTTTTGTATTTTTACTTTTTAAATTTATTATGGATTTAATATTTTGCGTTTAAATATTTTACCTTTCATGAATATAGCAGTTGCATTGGAATATACTATAGAATTTACGAGGCGTGGCTATTAAATAACGTGACTGAGGTTGGTACAGAAGAAGTGTGCATGAGCCAAACGCTAACGACTGACAGCTACTTATCGTGAAGCCTTCTCTGTCGAATAGTGCCTCTCGCATCTGTAAACAAATCAGTATAGCCCTAGCCTTCGTTCGCATTAGACTTGTTTTTATGTTTCGCCGGAAAAATGTTAAGTGTAACAATAGAGCAACGAATTGTTGTGAAATTTCACATGGAACTTGGAAAAACCGCTACTGAAATTTATAATTTATTGAAAGAAGTGTATAGCAATAAATGTCTATCGCGTGCACGTTTTCGAGTGGTTTAAGCGTTTTCAAGATGGTCGAGAAGACGCTGAAGATGATTCACGCCCGGGTCACCCTTCCACGTCAAAAACGGATGACAATATCGAAAAAATCGGTAATCTGGTTCGATCTGACCGTCGGTTAAGTATTCGTGTGATTGCTGAAACTGTAGGAATTGATAAAGAATCCGTACGGCAAATTTTACATAACAATTTTAACATGCCAGAAGTGTGTGCCAAAATAGTGCCTAAAATTCTCACGTTTGAACAAGAAACTCGCAAAAATGTTTGTACTGACACTTTGAATACCATTGAAAATAACCCAAAGATATTGAAAAGCATAATAACATGTGACGAATCATGGTTTTTTACTTATGATCCTGAAACGAAGCGCCAATTCATGCACTGGAAGAACCCATCTTCACCGAGAGCTAAAAAAACTCAAATGAGCAAATCCAAAGTCAAAGCAATGATGATTGCGCCATACGACTTCTATCTGTTTCCAAAGATGAAATCTGAATTAAAGGGAACATAATTTGAGTTCGTTGAAGATGTGAAAGCGAAAGCGGTACGCGTCCTGAAGAAACTGACAGAAGAAGACTTCCAGCACTGTTTCGAACAATGGAAGATTCGCATAGAGCGTTGTAGGGATAGAGGAGGGGTGTATATTGAAGGTGATAATAAGTAAATATGTATGAAATCAAAATAAAATGTTTTACAGCGTCAGTCTCGTTATTTAATAGCCACACCTCGTATATATATATATATATATATATATAGATTTTTTAATTTAAAACGCAATAACGACATTTGAATATGAAAAAATTTATCAATACTTTATCTGAGATGAGAAATGAAAACATATACACGAAATTTGTCTGCAGATAAGACAATTTATATATTAATCTGCTTCTTACTAATCTCGGAAGAAATCTTTAAAATGTATATAATCTCCCCAAAAAATTTATAACTGAAAAAATGATTTAACGTAACCAAGATTTTAATCGCCAAAATTATTGCAATGGTTGTAACCTCGAATCGAATTTAATTACATTACGTCAATGCCAAGAAAATTGGATAAATATAAGTAACAAATAAAGAATTTTAATGTTGATATTTTACCTGTTTCTTCCAATTTAAAAGATAAGGTATGGGCATGTTTTGTGGAAATTCCAATTCGCAATCGAAAACCACCCAATTCCCTACTGCTGCAGTCAACACCATGGGTTTCCTTTCCTCTTCGTCAGAATAACAAAGAACACTAATAAAAAGAAACCACACAATCACAGCATATTTAAAGACGTGAGCCATTTTTTCAATAAACGTTTTTAATATAAATACGTGATAAATATTCAAAATAGAACTTTAACAAAGATTCTAATGTTACATTGTAAGACATCCGACTACTCTGCGAACTGATAACTTTTAACCTTCCACATACGTATTCTGTTATTATTATTTGACAGCACTATTATTGTCATTAGCTAAATTCAAATGTTTAAGTATTTAGTGTCCGATTTCGTTGAGGAGGTTTTCTTAAGCAGGAAACGAACCGTTGATTTTTGCGTATTCTTTACAATAGAACTTGAATACACGTATTAAACGTCAGTTCTGTATCTAATATAAGAGCAAAGAGTTCTAAATTAACCTGTTATGCAAGTCAAAAGTAGTGTAATATGAATTGTTGAAACGGAAAACCTAAATTGTATTCAGCAATGACGACTCTACCAATTTGCTTCTATTACCGACCGCCTACTTTTGCATTAGAAGGAATGAGTTTATCAAACACCTAATGCTTGACGAATGTTACAGATTTATTTACCCTATTAACCATGTACAACATTTAAAACAATTTAGTAATGGAAATATTATATTCATAAATATATGTAATTGTTACGTATTTTCTTTACAAAATTATTTTATAATGATAATTAATCGAGTTTGCATAGTAATATTTTCTAGAAATATTATTTCTATTTTATCACTTTATATATTACTGAATCGTATAATAAAAATATTTTATTATATAATAGTAATTGATTGATATGCAAATAGGTAAGATAATGTTTACAAAATTAAAAAGCGTATATGTACAATATATAAAATGATAGGTAGTCCCCCATAGAATTACTTTATACTTTCATAGGGATCCAATCCACGATGTAAAGTCAAAAATAAATAATTGCTTGGCTTATTGTTAAAAGACTTTCTGTTTCAACCCACTGTAAAACTATTACTATAAGATATGTATATACTTAATATATACTATACCTACTTAATATAGAGCCGCTTATGGTAAAACAGGTCATTTAGGCAATTCTCAATTCAATACTCCTTTAGATCTTTTTCTACTGCATCATTTCTGGTTTTCTCTATGCTACTCCTTTAACCCTCACTCGTGCATCATCCTTTCTAGATGTTTCAACCATTGCAACATTCCACCAATCCAATAAATTTATAAATAGTTTCTTTCTATAGTCTTAAATTTAATCGTCTGTCTCAGCCACGTGCCTTATTTTTTTCCATCATAAATTCTCCTCAGTAACTCCTTTCTTCCAAGTTTTTAGCTTGTTTCTTTGGCAACAGAAAATTTCAATTAGTTGTATTATTGACTTGTATAATTATACTTTAGTTTTCCTCGACACTTCTTTTAATGTTAGAATTTTATTCTGATACACTTCACTATCCAAAGATCAATTTCCTTCTCCTCTTCGCAAATTCTCGAAAAGCATACTGTAAAACTATAAAGGCAAATTTGATAGTTCGTCATGAAAATGGTGAGATCGACATTAAAATTAAGTATATTCATAGGATTCCAACTATAGTTTCTACGAGAAACTGATATCGTCCAACAAAAGATTGCCTTTAACTTCCCTATTACCAAATGTTGCCTCTGTGAATTTACTAGTGTAGGTATTATCAAAATATGAGGTGTTTAAATACTAAATTATATCAGTTTCATAAAAGAGCATGTCTTTCATCTTATAACATTATCTGTATCACTTCGAAAGTTGGCTTACAAACTCGGTATATACGGTATGGACGATATTGACAAAGTTGAAAGGACGCGCGATGGTATTATATTTAACTAATCTCGTTCCAATAATAGGTGTTATTTGTAAAACCTTTAAATGCACATTATGTAGTTTATATAATGTAGAATTATTTACCAGCGCATTGGATATGTTTCTAGCAGACGATTTTGTTGTAATTCTTGATGATTTTAATTTACCTAGTTGATGGTTGAATTTGATGGAGCCTGTGGTTGATTGACTTGATCAATAAGGTTGATATATAACCCCTTTCCACAATTAACTATTTGTAAATTCTGTATACGCATTTCGACAACCAAGTTGTCATCATCAGCAGATAATTTCAAAGTGTCGCACCTGGTAAAACACGGCGAAAAAATTGCACGAAAAAACAAACTCCGTACGCGATCCTCACCGTTCAAAACCAAGATGTGCACATCTTGGTTTAAAAAATTAATTTACCTAATTTTTGTTTATAATCATCCCTCGTTTTCTAAAAACGTTGCGCTACATCATATCTGTAGCACACAATTAAATACGGATTTAAATAATAGTAACAGAAAATTGCTTGGCTTAATTTTTACCTTTAATAATGATAATCTTTCTGTTTTTCAAGAAAACATCGCTTTTGTTCCTGAAGATATAATATTAGTTCAGAGAAAAATTCATGTTTTAATTATCATAAAGCTGATTTTGATTGTCTGCAATTTATTCGATACGATTAACTGAAATGAAATTTATAAAGTATCTGAGAGAAGATGTATATAATTTTCACCACATGTCAATTTTAATTAAATTCCCCACTCAAAATACGTCTTATTCATATATAATAGAGTTTTGACTCCGAATTAGTGAAGATTTACTCTTTTACATTTGTTCCTTGATATTTTTTATGCAATTTTAACAGTTACCATAAATAAATATAATAACTTCCTTTATTTTAACATTAAAACCGAATGGTCACTAAAAAACATCGGAAAAGAGATTTGTTTATAGATTAATTTAACCGTTTACATCGATTAATTAAGGAACAAATAACTACAGCTTATGATTACTATTTGAATAATGTTCAGTGGAGAATAAACACGAATCCGTATACGAGAGTAGCCGTTTATACTTCGGGAATAGCAAACAAAAAAAAAAATTTATTATCGAAAATAGTTTCATTGCTTTTCAAAATATTCGCCTTGAAAATCAATGCATTTTTGCATTCGTTTAAACCAATCCGTAAAGCATTGCTGCCCTTGTGCAGGCGATATCTCCAAAATATGAGTTTTGAATGCCTTAACTGCCTCTTCCGAAGTAGAAAACCGTTGACCACGAAGTTTATTCTTCACGTGTGGGAACAAAAAAAATCACAGGGTGCTAGATCAGGGCTGTCCCCGGCTCATCGATTCAATGTTTTGCCCAGTCGAATATTCAATTGTTTGAATCGACCTGTGATAGCTCGCATTGTCATGGTGGAGAATGGTCTGTCGTTTTCGGTTTGTTTTTCTTATATCTTCAAAAACTTTTTGTAAACAAATAGTTGTGTACCATTCGGAATTGACCGTTCTATAACTCTCTAAAGGCACGATTGTAACGTGACCGGTTTTTCTGGTTCCCCAATTATTGGGCTCTACCTATAGATCCAAGATTCATCACCTGTGACGACTTTATAAATGTCCTTTGTAGTACCGCCATTGTATTTTTTGTGCATTTCTTGCACCAATCGGCACGGGCCCTTTAGCTTCTTAACGGCTAAGTGTTCATGCAGGATCTTATGCACGCTGGTGTTACTAATACCTAGAGATGCCTCGATCTCACGGTATGTCACATGACGGTCTTGCATTATCAAGTCAGACACTGCATAAATGTTTTCCGATACAACAACATTTATGGGATGACCTTCACGAAATTCATTCTCCAAAGAACGCCGTCCAAGTTTGAATTCACTATACTCTCCTTATTTAGAAAAACTTAAATATTTGACAATCTTTGTCCTAGAAGCCGGTGCTCCGTCTTTTGGCACTACACCGGATAATTCGATCTCACAGTGTGTCACATGACAGTCTTGCATTATCAATTCAGACACTGCATAAATGTTTTCCGATACAACAACATTTATGGGATGACCTTCACGAAATTCATTCTGCAAAAAACGCCGTCCAAGTTTGAATTCACTATACCCTCTTTATTTAGAAAAACTTAAATATTTGACAATCCTTGTCCTAAAAGCCGGTGCTCCGTCTGTAGCACTACACCGGATAATTCACTATACCAACGATATACTGTAGTTTTTGATGGTGCTTCATTACCATATAAAGAATTCAGCTCGTCGATGCATTCTTGTTGAGATAATGCATGCCGAAAGTTATGAAAAATAATTGCACGAAAATGTTCGCCAGTTAATCCCATTTTTTTTGCTAACATAAAATTTGTCAACAATAGAAATAGCGACCGGATAATAAAACTGTCAAGGTAAATATATTGTCAAAAATGACAAACTTTACGATGCAGTCATCGGATCGGAGGCAACAGTAACAGTGTTGATAGTTCCCGAAATATAAACGGCTACTCTCGTATAATGTGGTCGCATATTATTCGAAAGCGACGTAATACTAGAACACCGGGTATACTATAGTAACAGTGTTGCCAGTTCCCGAAATATAAACGGCTACTCTCGTATAATGTGGTCGCATATTATTCGAAAGCGTCGTAATACTAGAACACCTGGTATACTGTATGACACATTAATAAATTAGACGAACCGCAAATTTAAACGCTTTTACCACTATATTTTCTCAAGTTTATGTAATCAATTCACTGCCTTGCAGTCGAGAACACTTTAGTTTCCTTCCATCATTTCAATTTAATTTTGTTACAGAAGAATGTACTACTGTGGGCAAAAAATAGTAAGACTTTGTTCATAATTTTTAAATTCTTAATTTATTCTTCCAAATCTATTTCGTCCCTCTCAAAGTAATCCCCCTGGCCCCAATACACTTATGCCAACGTTTTTTCCAATTCTCGAAACAGTTGTTAAAGTCAATTTCAGGAATAGCCTTCAATGCGCGTAGCGATTCACGTTTAATGTGTTCAATTGACTCAAAACGATTTCCCCGGAGCGGTCGTTTGAGTTTGCTGAATAGCCAAAAGTCACACGGAGCTAAATCAGGCGAATACGGTGGTTGCGGCACGATATTGGTTGAAAATTTGGCGAAAAACTCACGAAGAATTAATGCAGTATGCTACTGTGCATTATCGTGGTGCAAAAACCAAGAGTTGTCGGCCCATAATTCTGGCCTCTTTTTACGAATAGCATTGCGCAAACGACGCATAACACTCAAATAGTATTCTTTGTTGACAGTTTGGCTGGTCGGAAGAAATTCGGAGTGCACCACGCCTCAAGAAAACTGTCAACATAACCTTGATTTTTGACTTGCTTTGACGTGGTTTTTTGGGCTTCGGCTCACCTTTGATACGATATTCGGCCGATTGATCGTCTGTTTCCGGGTCATAAGCGTAGATGCAAGTCTCATCTCCAGTTATGATGCCTTTCATTTTGTCTTGATAGTCGGAAAGCATTGTTTCACAGACGTCTGTTTTTCGAAAAAATTGAGTGATTTTGGAACAAATCGTGCTTTCACTTTTCTTAGGCCCAAATGATCTTTCAAAATGGTTTTCACTGATTCTTCCGATATTCCAATGATGTCAGTAAGGTCTCTGACTGTTAATCATCGATTCTCAAGCACCAATTCCTTGATTCTATTGACGTGTTGATCATCAGTTGATGTTTGATGGCCGCCCTGGACGTGGATCATCATCAACGCGTTCTCGACCCTCTTTGAATAATTTGTACCAATCAAAAACACTTGCTCGCGACAAACAATTATCACCGAAGGCCTTTTGCAACATTTTGAACATTTCGGCACCAGAAATTTGATTCCGTACACAAAATTTTAATGGAACTTCTTTGTTGAATAATTTCACTCATTGTAAAAATCGCCGAATGCACATTTTGTACTTCAGAAAGACAAGCGTATACTAAACACTAATGATTATTTTGATGTGACATTTGGCACAGCTGTCACTGACAGTCATACCAACCTAGAAAAAAAATATTTCGACGAATGGGTTTTCGCGCGAAATTTAAATTAAAAAGTCTTACTATTTTTTGCCCACAGTAGTATATTAATTGCTGGTATGCTGCATTTAGGAAACCGCTAAAAGTATACTCATCAATTTAAATATGCAGAATGTTTCCCAGTTCTATGAAAGTGTACTAGAATAATTTGGTACGTAGACTTCCGCGGTCGTGGTCCATGCTATCTGCTTCTGGGTTTCCGGGCTGGAACCGCGTCACTAGTATATCTGCCGACGTTTCGTACCCATTTGTATGGGACATCTTCAGGGCTGAACTACTGCACTGAAACTGGTGTAAGTCGATGGGGGACGTGTTTATATATGGATAATGGGTCATGGGTCAATGGAGCGTTACGGTTACGGTTGGGTCGATTAGAGATGCAGGATTGCCAAGCGTTATGTAGGGGGTAGCCATCATCGCGGTTAAGATTATTGGGGTGCTTAAAGATCTCTATAGTTTCACGGATTTTGCGACCATAGAAGTGGTTAGTGCGGGATAGGATCTTGGTTGAATTAAACTGAATATGGTGCCCGGTTTCCAGTCTATGCTCGGCAAGTGCAGAACCGGCTATGCGCAGCAACCTAGTACAACGCTCATGTTCAGAAACACGAGTGCCGACAGACCGCTTTGTTTCACCAATATATGCCCTGCCGCATGAACAAGGAATCCTGTACACACCAGCTGATTCTAAGGAAACATGGTCTTTTACGGAAAAAGGGTCAGATAATTTGGAATGGGGTTTGAAGATGGTTTTGATGTTGTTTTCGAGAAGAACCCTACTGATGCGGTCAGTAACACCTTGTATATAGGGTAGGTGGGCTTTAGAGAGGGGGGGAGATGATGTAAGCTGTGTATTAAGTTGTGAGATTTTGGGATTAAGATGTCGATCTATGGTTCGCTGAATATTATGGTTGGAGAAATTATTATTTATAAGAGCTTTGGTAACATGACTTAATTCCTGGGATATAGAATGCTGGTCAGATATGTTGACAGCTCTTTGGACTAAGGAATTGATAACGCCCTGTTTCTGGGCAGGATGTTGATGGGAGAGGGCATTGAGATACCGATCAGTGTGTGTGGGTTTGCGGTACACTGAATGTCCTAGTGAACCATCCAGATGACGAGTTACCAAGACGTCGAGGAAGGGAAGGGAACCTTCAGATTCAATCTCCATGGTGAAATTTATGGAATCGTGTTGTGAATTTAAGAAAACGAGGAAGTTGTTCAAGGAATCCCGACCATGGGGCCAAATAACGAAGGTGTCATCCACATATCTGAACCAACATTTTGGTTTTTGGTCACAAGAGTGAAGAATTTGTTGTTCGAATGCCTCCATAAAAATGTCAGCGACAACAGGAGAGAGAGGAGACCCCATAGCTGCACCCGATACTTGTTCATAATAATTACCACGGAACTGAAAATAGGTGGAGGTTAAACAAGTATTCACCAGGTTGGCCAAATCATCAGGTTGGTTGTCAGTGGAAAGGATTTGACGGATTATCTGGATAGTGTCGGGTATAGGAACTCTGGTGAATAAAGATTTGAGAATGTTCGATTCTTTTATTAAAAATTCCAAACATTTTGTCCAAAGACTAAATGGCCTAACGGTAGATCCTCATGATCTACTAGTTAGTTTTGATGTCGAATCTTTATTCACCAGAGTTCCTATACCCGACACTATCCAGATAATCCGTCAAATCCTTTCCACTGACAACCAACCTGATGATTTGGCCAACCTGGTGAATACTTGTTTAACCTCCACCTATTTTCAGTTCCGTGGTAATTATTATGAACAAGTATCGGGTGCAGCTATGGGGTCTCTCTCTCTCCTGTTGTCGCTGACATTTTTATGGAGGCATTCGAACAACAAATTCTTCACTCTTGTGACCAAAAACCAAAATGTTGGTTCAGATATGTGGATGACACCTTCGTTATTTGGCCCCATGGTCGGGATTCCTTGAACAACTTCCTCGTTTTCTTAAATTCACAACACGATTCCATAAATTTCACCATGGAGATTGAATCTGAAGGTTCCCTTCCCTTCCTCGACGTCTTGGTAACTCGTCATCTGGATGGTTCACTAGGACATTCAGTGTACCGCAAACCCACACACACTGATCGGTATCTCAATGCCCTCTCCCATCATCATCCTGCCCAGAAACAGGGCGTTATCAATTCCTTAGTCCAAAGAGCTGTCAACATATCTGACCAGCATTCTATATCCCAGGAATTAAGTCATGTTACCAAAGCTCTTATAAATAATAATTTCTCCAACCATAATATTCAGCGAACCATAGATCGACATCTTAATCCCAAAATCTCACAACTTAATACACAGCTTACATCATCTCCCCCCCTCTCTAAAGCCCACCTACCCTATATACAAGGTGTTACTGACCGCATCAGTAGGGTTCTTCTCAAAAACAACATCAAAACCATCTTCAAACCCCATTCCAAATTATCTGACCCATGTTTCCTTAGAATCAGCTGGTGTGTACAGGATTCCTTGTTCATGCGGCAGGGCATATATTGGTGAAACAAAGCGGTCTGTCGGCACTCGTGTTTCTGAACATGAGCGTTGTACTAGGTTGCTGCGCATAGCCGGTTCTGCACTTGCCGAGCATAGACTGGAAACCGGGCACCATATTCAGTTTAATTCAACCAAGATCCTATCCCGCACTAACCACTTCTATGGTCGCAAAATCCGTGAAACTATAGAGATCTTTAAGCACCCCAATAATCTTAACCGCGATGATGGCTACCCCCTACATAACGCTTGGCAATCCTGCATCTCTAATTGACCCAACCGTAACCGTAACGCTCCATTGACCCATGACCCATTATCCATATATAAACACGTCCCCCATCGACTTACACCAGTTTCAGTGCAGTAGTTCAGCCCTGAAGATGTCCCATACAAATGGGTACGAAACGTCGGCAGATATACTAGTGACGCGGTTCCAGCCCGGAAACCCAGAAGCAGATAGCATGTACTAGAATAGTACTTGTATGTAATAAGGATGTCAACGATTCATTTCAAAATTACACTAGTTTCGATACTTCGCCAAAATTTACAAACAATTGCTGTATTATTACATTTATCTCCGATACAGCATAGATTTACCAACTTGGCAATAATTACTCAATACATAAGTGAACACTTTGATAGACGTGCCCAAGTTGATGTTATTTATACAGACTTCTCAAGTATATTTATCTAGTTTAGCTATCCTTTATATTTATAAACAAACTTGTTTTTTATTTTTTCCATCATTACAATTACTAATAAATAATTTATAATGAATAGAATCGAATATGTTTTCTACAATAATTTTAAGTCGTCTGAATTTACTGTATGGTATGACATGATGCAGAAATTGAATCTTGGTCCATTACTATTTTTTCTATATATTCCTTTCTTGCTATCTTTTTGGTATATCCAGCTCTGACTTAAACGGATAATTTAAAAATAGTTTCGACTATTACATTATTATTGCAAATGGTGCAGATTTATTACAGAATAACCTTCAGATAATTTTCAACTGGTGTGAAAGTAATGAATTACAGCTTAATATTACTAAGTGTTGTAAAGCCACTTACTCGTATACAAAACTGATATGTCCTTACTATTCACGCCCATACTATACATGGAACATCACACGAGACTGGAGCTTTTAACGCACCTCAGTCTGTTACATTTATTACGATTCGCCATAATTACTTAAATTCGATGTAATTTTTCTTTATTTTTTGATCAGCAGCTGTACACTCAGACAATACGTTATGGATTTCTGAGTAGGAAACCGATTCTTCCTAGGCTTCTTAAGCCAAATTTTGATTATTATTTTAAATAATCTTGCGATATCGTAACTGTAAATAAATGCATTTTAACGTTAAAGAAATTATTATTTTAATGAATTATTAATCTGTAACGTTTAATTTTTTGTTTGGATTATTGTCTTAATTAACATTATTCTTAGGATTTAGTTTATTTTTTACTGTAAGTTAAAAAAATATTTGTATTAATGAATTCATCTAACTAGTGCGATTGTATCGCATGCTTTATCTTTGTCTAATACATTGGTATAGCTATAATATATAGAAAAATAAGTCATCTTTCTAATATACTGAAAGTTGTATCAACTCGTCGATCTACTCAAACAATCAACTGTTAGCGCTTGCGTAAATCATATAGTTTGTTTCTCGGTTCCGTCAGCTTTTAAACGGCGAGGTGTGTTCTTTTTTTATATTAAAAGTGTATTATTATACGTTAGAATAAAAACTATTAAGTAAATAATTAATTTTTTTAGAACTTTTTACCATTATCAATTCGATTCAATTCAATTCTACTTAAAAATAAATATTTTTTTGACAATTAAATTTATTTCTCTTGATTTTAAAATTTTATTAGTACATAGAAAATTATTGTTAAGTTTTAGAATTTCAAATTATTTAATTTATTGTTATGAAGCTAATATTTCCTGTTTCTTTAAATGTATATTTTAATTACTACTATTAGTTACTTAATTAATGTTATTATTTCCATTAACATCATAAATTGCATGATTCTTTAATTAAGCATACTTATAATAGAAACTTCATATCTCCATCATCACGAAAACTCGAGGTGTAGCACAATGCAATTTCACCTTATTACAACTCGAGGTGTAGCATAATGTAATTCCGCCTTATTACAGTCAGCTACTTCGAATTCTATCAGTTTATTAAAACATTCCACTCTGTATAATGTTCTCACTGTTAATGTTATTCAATAGTTGAAGAAGCTTGCATACATGAAAGTTTGGCATAATAAAATAACTAAAATTTATACAATGCCTGTTCTATATTTTGCCTAAAAGACTAATAGTATATAAATAAGCGTTATTCATTTAGCTATCTTTTATATTTCTACAAATATATTTAAATCAAATAGAAAATAAATATATTTTCTAATAATAATAATGATCGGTAATAGTAAAAGACTGTCGTACCAAATGCAAAACAATTCCTAGCAGAAGCAGTATTTAAGACACGCAATACGTCTAAATGCTTTTTTCCGAATAGACAACTAGCGCTATCTGACGATCGACGCCTGTAGTAATGGTCTAGTGTTAGAAATATATGTATATAAAAGTTAATTCATTATTATGTACTTTTACAATAGCTTTTTTTGACAGATAAAGCATTTGTCGTGTTAAACTTTCACGCTGTTTTAATTAAGTATTGTGTGGCATTTTATTATGGAAAGACACAGCGTCTACGAATTATTCAGTTGTATTACGAAAATCAACATTCCACGAGAAATGTGTTTCATGTGTTTAGAGTCCACAGTCCACAAAACGCACAATTCGCTAACTATCAAAACATTTGAAACGTTATTTTCATTATTGGATAATAAGCAACCAAATAGACCACATTCAGCACATAAGAAAAATGTAGCGATGGTAGCTGAGAGTGTACTCGATGACCATGAAGAATCGATTCAACGTAGATCTCAACAACTTGGCTTGTCGTATGCCACAATTTAGCGTATTTTATGTAAGGATCTTGGTTTAAAAGCATACAAAATTCAACTCATTCAGGAATTGAAAGCGAGTGACCTTTCAAATCATCACTATTTGAGTCTTTGGGTTCTTGAAAAGCTTGAAGAAGATCCACTGTTGTCAATCAAATTTTTGTTCAGCGATGAGGCCCATTTCTGTCTTAATGGCTCCGTAAATAAGCATGATTCCCGTATTTGCAGTGAAGAACAATCCGAAGAGGTTCAAGAGCTACCATTACATCCAGACAATAGTTCGTGAAACCGTCGGGCCATGTTACTTCAAAAATGAAGGCGGCCGCAACGTAACTGTGAATGACGCCCGTTATCGGGCGTTATGACTGCGCTACTTGCCACACAGCCCGTGAAAGCATGGTTTTATTGCGAGAACAATTTAGTGAAAATTTAATTTCACGTAAAAGACCTGTGCAATAGCCGCTTAGATCATGTAATAATCACACCTTTAGACTTTTTCCTTTAGGGCTACGTCCAAAGTCTACGTGGATAAGCTAGCTACGATTGAGCAATTAGAAGCTAACATTACTCACGTTATTCGCCAAATACCACATAAAATGCTCAAACACGGCATCGAAAATTAGAACCTCAGAATGGACCATGTTAGACGCAGTTAGAACCAACATTTGAAGGAAATAATTTAAAAAAATAAATATCAAGAACGGTTCTTTTGTATGATAATATATAATACCTGATAAAATTGAAATTTTTATTTTTTTATTTTTGAAAAGTACCTCCAAATGAATCACCCCTTATAATAAATACATTTTACAGTTTGTATTCTGTACGACGAAATTGATAAATTCATATATGCTCTACCCAGTTTTATGTGCCATAAAATGAACAATAGAGCATTAACATTATATCTGGCAAAACTACTCATTGTCATAGTTAAATCCAGGTAATCACATCACACGAACTATATCCATCTAAACAGACAGTTAAAGCTATATTAATCGTACCTATTAATTGTATCAGTATCATTCATAAAGAATTTATACTGCCAACTCAGGAGGTATCCAGGATTTATTACAATGATGTTATGGAACGATTACCAAACAGAATTCGACGGATATTACCAGCGCTGATGAAATCATATAATGATAGTGAATTTACACATTAATCGTATCTCAGTTTCCATCTTTTCTCAATAAAATATGTTCTGAAAAGATCCAGAAAATTATAAACGGTAGTTTGAGGACTTAATTTCAGTTGCGACACTTTTTGCGTTTTATACACGCGTTACAAGATTTGTAGAGTAAATTTACTAAAATATTTCATAGATAAATTGTTTTTTATCGACTCAGTCTGGGAGCTTTTTGGTTATATTGAATATAAAACTGAGACCTTTCTTTGTTTTTAAGTACAAGAACATCATGAGATACTACATTTACATCATTTAAAAATAAGTGATAACATTTTCTGATGCTACAATTCGGTTTAATTCTTTTCTTGACAAAAATTTAAACAAAATTCAAGAGTTAAAATTTACTGTTTTTTCATAATATTTTGCTTCAATTAGCTTTTATTCTTAGATTAACAAAGGGTTTTCCAATAGGAACTTGACAACTTTTAATTCAATTTGTGAACGCACCCTTTCACTAATCATCGAACTGTCACTGTCAATTTATTCAGTAAACTTAACATTTTCATCATGGTAAAGTACACCAACGAACAACGTCTGAAAATTATAAAAATTTACTACAGAAATTCGGAGTCGGTGACCGCTACTTTAAGAGCGTTAACTCCGATTTTCGGTCGTAATTCTCGCCCTAGTAGACAGACAGTAACAAGTTTAGTGCAAAAATTTGAGTCTACATATTCGTTGTGTGATGTTGCCGTGCCAGTGAGACAACGGGTTGGTCGAAGTGTCGAAAATATCGCTGCCGTTGAAACGTCCGTAGCAAATGAGCCAAATCAGTCAATTCCACGGTGTTCTCAAGAGTTAGGCTTCGCCCAGACCACTTTATGGCGAATTTTGCGTAAGGATCTTGGTTTACACCCCTACAAGATCAAGCTGACTCAAGAATTGAAGCCGATGGACCATTCGAAGCGACGTACGTTCTCCGATTGGGCTCTGGAAAAGATGCACCAAGATGATCAATTTCATCGCAAAATCATTTTCAGTGACGAAGCTCATTTTTGGCTCAATGGGTTCGTCAATAAGCAAAATATGCGTTATTGGTCGTATGAAAATCCACATGTGCTTCATGAAACACCACTTCATCCACAAAAAATAACTGTTTGGTGCGGTTTGCATGCCGGCGGCGTCATAGGGCCATATTTTTTCGTCGACGATAATGATCGTCACGTTACTGTGAATGGTAATCGTTATCGCGCCATGATTACCGATTATTTTTGGCCCGAATTGGAAGATATGGACTTGGACAACATGTGGTTTCAGCAGGACGGTGCCACAAGCCACACAGCACACGTTACAATCGATTTATTGAAAAGTAAGTTTGATGAGCGTGTTATCTCAAGAAATAGACCAGTTGATTGGCTGCCTCGTTCGTGCGATTTAACGCCTCCAGACTTTTTTCTTTGGGGCTACGTCAAGTCATTGGTCTATGCCAACAAGCCGACAACGTTGGAAGAGCTCAGAGCCAACATTGAACGCGAAATAGCAGCCGTTTCGGCCGAATTGTGTGGCCGAGTCATCGAAAATTGGGTCCAATGAATCGACCGCTGCAAACGTGCCCGCGGTGGCCATATGAACGAAGTCGAGTTCCATTCATAAATGTTTTGATTGTACTTCAACCCGATAATAAAGTTTTTGAAATATCTCAAATGGTCTGTATTTTATTTTGAACAAAATTTGTCAAGTCCTTATTGGAAAACCCTTTATTTATTCATAGTTTTTTCAGATGCGCCACAAACTTTCAATAAAGGACATGTATTTTAACACTCTAAAATCTCCAAAAAATCATTGCGTTGAAGAAATCAACAGGCAGATTGGTACAAGGGGCGTGGTTGTTGTTTTCTCCTCAGTTAAACGGCGCTAATTCAATACAGGTAAATTCTAAATTTATAATAAATTGCGCTCTCGATAAATTCAGTGGTTGCGAAAATCTGACAATAACCTTCGTCTCAGGGCACGGGGGTTATAGGAGTAATAAAGGCATGGAAAGGTCGCCCATACCGCTGAAAGCCAAAACGTACACTGTGTACGTTTTGGCTTTCAGCGGTACGGATCGCCTGCGGAATTTGTTTTCGTATGAGTATTTTTACCGTAGTTTTCCAGGTGCGACACTGTTTAATTATCTGCTGATGATGACAAGTAAGTTGTCGAAATATGTATACAGAATACGAAAAATAACGTGGCAAGGGGTTATATATCAACCTTCAGTGATCACTCCGAAATGGTAATGCCACAGAAGAAGAAATAAAGAAGAAGAGCATGTTCATCTAAAAATCAATGAAATGAATTCTGAGAATTTCAATAATTGTAGCCTTTACAAAGAAAATGTCTTGTATCGTCTCAGGATATTGAATCTTCTCCGTCCAATAAAGACGTTTTTTGTCCAAAAATTAACGAATTCGAACACATTATAATACCGTTAACCAACGTTTATTCCTCTTAAGTGTTGTAATTTCGCACACCCCAACAAAAATGAGAAAATAGACAAAAACTAGAAAGGTAGTAGTATGCAAGTAAATAACCAGAATGTAAATGAAAGCGCTTAAATGAACGCAGTTAAAACTAAAATCAGACAAAATTGACTGTGCGTTTTAATTAGCATTGTGTTGCATTAGTTTTGCAGCATAAACGTTATTAAACGAATGCAGCCGAGGCTGTATTCGAATAATTAGAATCGTGTATATGTTTTCGACAGAAATTGTATTGCACATGGGTCACAAAAACTACAGTTTTTGTTTGTGTTTCGTATAGACATATATTTAGTTATCTATGTAAGGTGAACTCTGTTGAAAACTGATTATCTCCTTTTTATAGACGTTCATGAATAATAAAATAGCAAATATAAATTAAAGTTGTTTAATACCATTCAGAATTCGAAACTGTGCAAATATGCTTATTATTAATAATGAACAGTTTACATAGTAAACTTTAGTAAAAAAACTGAATTAAAGTTACATAATTATTAAAATTTCACAATCCATTATGTACGGGAGATAATGCAATGGCTTGCTAATAACAAAGTTGGTCTACTAAATTAGCCATTAAAATCACCCGACTTTCCCATCGAAAATTCGTAGCACGTACCGAAAAGGAAGGTTTCACAATACCATTTTTGATCAAAAAATCAAATGCAACAAAAAAATAGAGGAAGAATAGCAAAGTATTCCTGCAGAACTATCCTACAAACTAACATCTACAATGTCGAAATACGTTAAAGCAGTCATAAAGGTGCATGTTGGCATAATAAAATATTAAATTTATCAATAAAATATTATCTTTAGTTAAATATATGTACGTAGTTTTACTTTAAATTCCAATCTTAATTCTTTCTTTTACAAAAATTTGGGGTATCTAATACATTTGCACGTAGCTGTATATAGAAATCTTTGGATGATGTAATTATTTATTTCTGTATTTATTTTTTTGTACACACAAATAATAGGTGCCGACTATGATACCGCTTTCGTAGATGAACAGAATGTTTTTAGAAATTGACAATTACACATAAATAGGATAATACATTTAACTATGATTTAACAAAGGCTGAATTAAATAATAACAGTGTCGCACACGCTACTATCACAAACACAAACGTATGAATATCTAAAATACTACTCTAGAAAACAGAACAAATTATATGAAAAGGATTCAAACTAGGTCGAATTTTATGTGCGCCAATTTATAAGTTTAAAATTTTTTTAGATTCAACGCATTGTTAATAGGGCTATCTAATCAAATGTTAAATTACTTGAACAAAAATATTTTCACATAATTTTATACACAAGTTTCATTAAAAGAAATTATAAATTTTGATAAGTCAAGACTTCTAGAGAATCAAAAAATTAACGGTAATCGAGAACTCAAATTTAGAATCGTTAGGATCAAGAAGTATTATTCGATAGAAATAGTAATTGAGACAGAAATTAAAAATTTTAAGTAGTAATGGAGAAAACGCGGAAACTCTAATTTTATGTACATAGTCTGTCGCAGAGAAAACGGAACTTTTATAAAAGAATAATTCTTAGTGGCGCCATCTACTAAAAAAAATATGCGTCGGTAAGATAGATTTTTCACCAATGTTATGTCAAAATATCATGACATTTGCATCTTTAGAAGCAGAGAATTTGCGCATTAAGGAATAGTGTGTATTTGACATTGGTCGAAAAATGAATTTTAAACATAGAGCAAATATCAAGTTCTGTTTTAAACTCGGTAAATCGTTTACTGAAACATTTAATTTGATGAAATAAATGTATGGTGATGGGTATTTATCACGTACAAGTGTGTATGAGTGGTATAAACGATTTAAAGACGGGTACGGACATAAATGACGACAAAGGTCCTGGTGCAAAAAAATTTGTGGTTATGGAAAGTAACAATATACTTGTGCGTAAATTAATTAGAAATGAGCCGAAATCCTCATTGTGATACGTGGAAATGGAATTAAATATTTCTGAAGATTTAATTCAACGCATTTTGACACAGCATTTGGGACTGTGAAAGATTTGTGCAAGGTTTGTACCACACAAGCTAACCGATGATTAAAAATTGCTCCAAATTCGACATTGTACAGACTTGATTAAAGACTCAAAAAAGGACGAAAACTTCAGGTATTCTATTGTAACTGGCGATGAGACGTGGTGTTTTCAATATGATCCAGAGACCAAGTGTCAAAGCTCTGAATTGAAGATCCAAGCGAAGAAAGACCGAAAAAAAGCCATTTGGAGAAGTCGAAAGTGAAAACAATGTTGATTTGTTTTTATGATTCGAAAGGCATAGTGCACAAAGAGTTTGTACCAACTAGTCAAACAGTCAATGCTGTATATTATCCTGGTGTTACGAAGCGTATTTTGGTGCATATTCGCCGTGCGCGCCCTCAATATCGTGAAAATGGTAGCTGGAGTTTGTTACATGATAATGCACCATCTCATCGCTCGACGCCTATCACCAATTTTCTAACTACAGATGGCATTTTAACTATCAACCATTGACCGTATTCAACGGATTTGGCCCCCTGTGATTTCTATCTATTCTCCAAACTACATTTGCCGATGAAAGGACAGAGTTATGCCGACGTCGAAGCCATTAAGGCGTCGACAGCGATCTTGTTGTTTATTTTCGGGTGTACTGTAGTGTATCCAAATTTCATCGCAAGTAACAAATCGCCTACAAAAATCAACCGGATTCCGCTTATAAAGGTCCAAACACCCATTGGAAATGCGCAAATGAGTGAACTTTTGATCAGTTGTAAGCAATCGCGACACCCATCTTGCGAAAGCTTGGAAAGGCCCAATTCTTTCGTTAAAATGTGGTGTACGTGTTCTGTTGAAATGTCTGCCATCTCTCTCACTTTGAGTCGTCGATCTTGCGTAATAATATTATGGATTTTTATAATCATTTCCTTAGAAGTCACGATTTTGGGTGCTCCAGAGCGCGCTTAATCATGGGGCGGTTAGCGCATAAAAAATCGTTTATTAATGAGACTAATAAGAGAAAGCGTAATAGAATTTAATGTTAAATTTGTAGAAAGAATTTTGACAAAAGATTTTATTTACTGAAGAAAGTAAGTTCAATATTTATGGGTTTAATGGGCAAATAATTTTATGCAAACTTAGCTGTAGAAAGAAAATATAACACAGTTAAACTTGAGCGTGGCCATGTGTTAGTATAGGGAAGCATGTTAATAAGATACTCTGAATGCTAGGAGGTATTTCAGCAGTTTATGGGAATAAATGACTAAAAGATAGAAAAATTGAACATTCAAAACGACTACATCTTACTACATGACAACGATCTTAAGTAAGCTTCCCATTTCCCTATAAAGCCAGGATTAAATGTTATAGTATATATACCGGATTTCAAATTACGAAGAAAATATTTCTAGTAAAAACTTGAAAGGCTACAGTTCGTTTATATTTATATTACGAATAAATTTAATTTGTTCCTAGTAAGAAATTCGTAATACACGAATATTTATCTTTTTAACTAAAACTTGACCACTGTTTGTCGTTTTTCACCATTTGAAGCCATGTTCTTTTAAAATACATTTTAGCGACGTATTCAATCCAAACTAATCTAAATCTTTCATGTACTTCAGTACTTCACGTAACATATTTACTGTAACTTGTCCTGTTTTATAAAAATTATAAATAGTGATTCGTAGAAAACGAAGTTAATATTCGGGCCATTCCGTTACACTATGTATTCTAACACGCTCTTTTGGTTATGGGAATTGTTTTTGATTATTTTTTACGAAATACCAAAAGCTTCTTTAACGCTTTTTAAGGTAACATCATTTTCTCTTACTTTTTAATAGGTATACAGATTAAAGACAATTTCTTGCGCCGTCCATAAATTACTTTGTTATTGCCTATTGTGGACATTTAATTTAAAATTGTTAATAACATTTTATATTAATTAATTAATAACACTCACTCGTATACATTGCTATCGTTACAAACATTAAAAAATAGTAAGTCGTCTCTTAAACTCTTACAGTAGGTGTGGTAGGTGTCGATGAACTACAGCACCTCCAACGAAAAAAATCCGATTAGTATACTGCACTTGAACCGCATTATTTAGATGACGAACGTATATATGCATATACGTAGTATTTATATATTGTATCACCACAAGCTAGCCAAATTCGTATACTATCGTATATTTACCGAGTAAATCTATCTGATGTATGTATACTATGCGTTCATGTTATACTCAATTTTGCTTTATGATGTTAATATGTGACAAATCCATAATCCAAATACTTTATTGAGCCACTGTATGTACAAATGCAAATATTTTTCTACAAATAAATATGTATGTGCAAGAACTCCATTATATCAATAGTCCAATGTATAATGTATAATAATAATTAATGGCATAAAAGCATCCCATAAGCAATACTCAAATTTCAATAGCCCACTTAGGTGTTTATTTGTGTATTTCATTTCGAAAAGCACTCGATTACCACTTATCTCAACGCCTTTTATAGTTCTCAATTACCGTAATATACTTACTTAATTCTGAATACTTACTTAATTTTGCCCATCGCTAACTCGAATATTCAGAAACTTGATTAAGTTACTAACCAACTGATCCAGTTCAAATCGGCGAATTGTCTAATAAAATTGGGGGCTACAACCAAAATTTAGTACAGCCTTAATAACTCTATCTAGTTAAAGTAGTAAATTACACCGATAATTATTAGAATATATTCTATCAATAACGTGTATACATTAAATAACTACAGGCTAAAAAATAATAAGATAACGAAACGACAACTTGACTTTCTTTGAAAACAGTCGTCATATTTGCATTAAATGTCTTGCCGTGTGAGATGAGGTACTATTTTATTGAAATGAGTGTAAATCAGCGTTGTGTTGCCTTAGAATTGGTAAAAAAAATCATCTAGCATGGTTACATAAGGCTCAGAGGTTACCGTTACTGCTCACTCATTAGCATCTTGAAAAAGTACCATCCGAAAATCTTAAATGAATTCACTCCACACCTGTGCCTAATGTCTGGATTCTGCTTATTGGCATAACCGCTTATATGGAAATGGGCCTCATTTGACATAATTTAATTGGATAGAAATTATGGTTGCGCTAAGAACTTTGTGCAAAATTCCAATCGTTGATTTAAATCTCGAGGTAATAATTCTTGCATTTAATATACGGAATGATGAGACTTCACTCTGGACAAATAGTCTGAGAACTAAGATATAACAAATTTTGTAATCTATAATATAAGTTTCCAATTATTAAACTGTTATAGACAGGAAAATGCAAAACCAGAATGTTACTGGTATATTGAAATTGATTATTTATTTAATGTGTTTGTTTTTACATATGCTTTACATAAAAATAATGTGTGATTTTAATACATTACAAAAATGTAAGTTAATATAATTTTAAATGGTGGTAATAAATGTTAGCATATTTAATACAATATGGGCATAGAGCATTCTACGTTAGAATGGACAATTTGTATCTCACTTCACCATTTCAAATTTATGTAGATATATCTCTTTCTACTTTTTCCGTATTGTAAGTAATAGCCTTTCTAATATATCTTGGTTTCCGTGAAATACCTACGATTTATTTCCATTATAACCAGCGTTATCAAATGTCATGCGTTAAATGACATAAATATACGAGGATCAGTCGGAAAATTTCGGAAATAGCTTTATCGAAAACATATGCAAATAAATGGCTTTATTGTTTTTCGAAATATTTACTACTACATTCTATGCACTTTTTAGTATATCAAAACTAATCACTGACACATTTATTCCATTCCGAGTTTGGCATACTGGAAATATGTGATTTGAATGCATTAATGGTTTCTTTAGAACAGGTAAAACAGTAACTTGGTATTTTATTCTTGATTGCTAGAAAAAAAGTAAGAGTTATTAGCTGGATGACATTAATTCCATGACTTTACTTCACAAGTAATCTCCTGTTGCGTAAGCGATATGAATTGTAACACTACCTTGACGAAGAATGATTGCACGTTATGATTGTTTTTCGCCATTCATCAATGACTTTGGCAATACATAAACTTTACCCTTCTTAATCTACTATAACGAATGCATAGTCTTCGAGTAATTTTTCATTGGAATAGCGCTATCTGGGAGCGCTGGTTTTTCTTAGATAGAGAGAAACAGTATTAATGTGACATGTGTGAGAAAAGGATAAATAAGAACGATAATTTCTCAGGCTAGTAATCGGCTTGTTTGTTTAATCTGGGATAATTGTATTTTTAAATAGGCAAGTGAAAAATGTTATGGCGACAGTATAACTACTGAAGAATTATTTAACTAAATTTTTTGGTTAATATATTTATAAAGGAATAAAAAGATTTGAAAGGAGTGTACAAAAATTTTCATTGCATAATAGTCGCAGAATCATACTATGGTAAAAATTAAACATAGTAACAATTACTGCTGGAGAAATATCATTTTCCACAAGAAAATAACTACGTAGAAAACTGCTCTACAACAAAAGGAGAAGTACTGTGCTACAAAAAAGTATTACTTTTAACAAAAAGCTATGACAGGCTACAAACTTTTCCAAGACAGCTGCTTTTCAGAAAATAAAAAACTTTGATGAAACTTTTAAATAGCATACTTATTAAGCCAGGTATTCGCAGTTTTGCAATGTAAAGTCTACAGGAACTGACTAATCAAACTCCTAATAAATATTGTTTTATAATATTTGATGGAATGAGTATTGCACCTAATGGTACAGACAATAGAGTCACTTATGAAGTAAAGGTTTTGAAAACACGGGAAGTTATGAAAATGAGAAAATTGCAGAATATACCCAGGTAAAAAAACTGCATTTTATATTGAACGCCTTAATTAAAAAAGAATACTCTTTTAAAGGTATACGTGCTATATGTGGAATGAAATAAAAGTAGAAACAGCGTCTATTGCATCACTTTGTACAAGCTACTGTTAAAGCACCATTTGTGAACACATTAAAAAAATTAATAGCAGCAGTCAACGACTCTGGTTCTACTATTTTAGACAACTACTACTGCACAACTAGTACAAGAAATAAAAGCAAACTATCTGAGAGCAGGACAAGAATACAGGGATTATATATTTGGTGTAGAGAAAAAAAAATTATTTTATTTTTTGACTTTCCCCATTGAATAAAGAGGATTCGAAATACTTTGTTGCAATATTATATAATATTAATGGTGTATCAAAAATCGCCAAATGGAATTATGTAAATACAGCCTGACAATTACATAATTTCCATGGCGAACTGCGAGCAATGTCGAAATTAACAGTCTGTCATGTCGACAAAAATAAAATAAAGATGAAGGTATTAATTCACAATTTTTTAAACAGTATTTTATCTGTTAAAATGATTGCGAATTAAAATTTCAAATAAAATATGTATTCATACATTTTTTCCGTTTAATATATATATATATATATGTGTGTGTGTGTGTGTGTGTGTGTGTGTGTGCCTGCGCTATATTTAAACTATGCGCCTCAATGATACTTCCAAGACACTAGGTGGCGCTTCAAAACGGTTATATTCGTTAATTACAAAGATTACAATCTTACTTAGTTGGGTTGACATATGTGCAATATGACATTGTTTAATATTCTTAGGTTAAGTTTATTTTAACGTATGCCTATAAACAATTAAATACTAACAAAAAATTGAAGGCATTTCATCAATGAAATTAATTTACGAACAATAGAAATTATATTTGATTTAATAAAATATTGATGCAACTAAAATCATGTCAATATACTTCAGTGGTACATTTAAAAAGTCTGCCGGAGTTATCAGTGCAATTACTAAACAGTTAAAATCTATTAATTTAAAGCCTGTAAAGAAAATACAGGTACAATTTGACCCTTTTCACGAAAATGCAGTAACTGTGAGGTATGTGATATAACATAACCTGAAAAACTCAAAATTTATTGATGGCTATTTATAAATAGACGCAAGCGCATGTTATAGATATATCAAATATTTCCAGAAAAGCTAAAGTAATGGCTTTGTTTCAGAGATTTTCTCCATTTCATTACAAGTTCAAAAGTAACAAGTACTAATTTAAATTGCATAATAAAAACTAATGTTGTATGTGATAGAAGTGAACCTGAAATAAAAGTAGAGTTAATAGATTCAGGGTAAGGTTCTTTTTATAATGACAATGTGGAAATATTGTCGCTGTTATGTTTCAGAATCGTTAAACTTTTAGTAAATAATCTCACAGTTTTGGATATCTTTCAACAATTTAACAAACATATTAGCTCTCAGGCCAAGCCAGAAGAACCAGTTGCAGTTATTCCAACAAAAACAAAACTTAATAAAAAAATTAAAAAATAAAATGATTAAGAAGAAGAATATTCATACAAAATTGATTGAACAAGTGTACAATGAAATTCCAGCATTTACCGATATTTTTACGGAAGAAACCTTCTATACTACTGTTATATGTTTTGTAATTACAACCATTATTGTAGTATTTGTAATTTCTAGATTTGTTACCATAAAACCAGTAGAGTAGATATTAAATTTATTTAATGTACTTAAATAAATGAAGTTATGTAAAAATCGATTAATTTAAATTGTTTCCTTTTCATCCATGTACATTTTAAAAATTAACACAGACCTTATATATACATATAATTTTCTGTTAATTGTTCAAATTAAATGTATTTAATATCATGTATAGACAAAAATTAAAAGGAAATTTTATCAAATATTTAAGATCCAGAATTAATAGTATTAAACTTTTAACAGAGGTGGTGTATGCAAATATCACATGAAATTTTATATATAATATGAAACACTTGAGTTAGAGAGATTACTTTTCAAATGCTAAATAATCACATCAAAAGATTTGACTTGAGTTTGTAAATCAACTACCTATATCTGAAAATTTTAATGCTCACAATAATCATTAAAAATATAAACAGGATGTTTTAAAATTTATTGCTACCAGAAAAAAAAAATTGAGTACATTAAGTTTTTCTATATTATTTCCACTTTTATTTACATTTTTTCCCATGGAACTGGAAGTTCTTTATCATAACTGAAAAATGAGGACTCACGTTTCCAGCTAATTCTGTATGCAATTCTGCACCCACACATTGGTCATCAAACGGTGTTCTCCCAATTCTTTCTCAAGTTGTTTAGAAATATATTAGCTATACAGGAACCAATCTGGGTTATAAAGCGGACACCTAAGTCCCAATTTCTCTAGGGTCAAAGCAGTTGTACTTGGCTGACTTTTATCAGAAAAAAAAGGCGCTCAAATAAGCATGCTTTACCTTTTTAATCAACAAACAAGTTTTGCTTCATCAACGAGGTGGTGGTTACATACTGCTTAAAAACAAAATCAATGAGCAGTATGTTTAGAATTCCAAAAAGACGAATCTTGGATGTCTGAGGTGGTTTTGCCACCACTTTTTGCTGGCCAATTTTTACTCTGAATTATCGCCCGCCTTTCTTGATATAATTCGCTTGTTTTTTGTGAGAATGGGGAACTCAACTCATCCAAAATGATTGACGAAGTAGTCCAGATTTTTACAATAAATTTACATACTGTAAGACCCTTCAATCACCTGACAATTTACATGAATGATCAGTTATGTGATGCTTATCCAAGATCTTTTTGCATGACTCATTTTCTATTGATTCCAGCCCGCACGAAAAGAATTGATCCTAATCGTACACTTGGGTCTTTTCAGCCAACTCTGCAGTCAGTAAATGCAACATTTTGGTAGGTTTTCACCCTCGTGTGGCAAAAATTTAAGGATAATGGGTCGACCAACAGCATGTTTTATTTTCTACAAGAGAAAATATATAAATTTAAAGAAAAAAATCAATTTAAAAATTTATTTGTAGGGTTGATAATGGAAACGAGTACATTTAATAAATTATACAATATGACTAACTACTTCTATGTTACACATTGGTTTTATTTGAGACTTACAGCTGCCCGTGAATGAATAAATCTCTTTATCACTCTCATGAGAATCAACTGTTATTTACAATAATGTAATATATCATAATTTTGAATGATAATCATCTTCATAAGACATATGGGTAGGCTCCATATAACTTATGCACCTATCTGCTTCTGGGTTCTGCTTTTGGAATTCCAGTTTCAGTGCAGTAGTTCAGCCCTGAAGATGTCCCATACAAATGGGTACGAAACGTCGGCAGATATACTAGTGACGCGGTTCCAGCCCGAAAACCCAGAAGCAGATAGCATGGACCACGACCGCGGAAGTCTACGTACCAAATTATGCACCTATCTTTGCTATTAACAGTCAATCCGCTTTAGTGAACTGCGTCGTTGAACTCCTCTTCTCCTTCCATACTTCAACTAAGTGGTTCCCAAACGTTTGTATTCTTGACGCCTCTGTTTAACTTAGTTTTCTTCAAGACGCCTTATGTAAAATTTGAACAAGTACACTTGCGAAGAGCGATTATTTTTCTAAAATTGAAGGTTTTTGTAAAAATAAATAAAATGCATAGTTGTTATGATCAAAAAATGTACCTGTGTAAGAAATACACTGCAACTCCCTAGAACGGGTATGAGCAACCTCTGACATGTTGTGGGCCAAACTTTAACGTGCAGATACGTTCGCGGGCCGCGTTTAAAAGTAGTGTTCATAATTTTTAGCGATAGAATCAGACATGAAATAATACAATGTCTCGCGGGCCGGTTGTTGCCCACATATGCCCTAGAACAGGGATGGCGAACTAATGGCACGCGTGCCACAAGTGAGACGTTTGAAAATTTTGATGGCACACACAAAAACAAAATTATTTTTTTATAAGTTATCTTTTCAATATTTTCATCAACGTGGGCATGTGAATCTCTATTTTCCGAATTAAATTTTATAAAAAATAAATATAGAAATAGAATGACGGATGAGTCTAACTCTGCATGCGTACTGTTGAAATTAACTAAATATGAACCAGATATTAAATCTTTATCATCTTGTGTACAGCAACAAAAATCATATTAAAAACAATTGTTTTTAATATGAATTTTTTTTCTAGCATATTGCTTTTTGTAAAACATTGATTAATAAAAAATTGTTTAAAGAAGAATTGCTTTTATTTGTTTATTTAATTATACTTGCCTATAGTTTCATCACGCTGAAATTTCGAATGAAATTTTATTGTGGTACGTTACCTATTTAAAAAGGAACTTTTATGACTTAATGGCACTGACATCAAAAAAGGTTCGTCATCCATGGTATAGTGAATTCAAACTTGGACGGCGTTCTTTGCACGATGAATTTCGTGAAGGTCGTCCCACAAATGTTGTGGTGTCGGAAAACATTAATGCAGTGTCTGAATTGATAATACAAGACCGTCATGTGTACATACCGTGAGATCGAGGCATCTCTAAGTATTAGTAACACCAGCGTGCACAGTTAACTGTTAAGAAGCTATGTTCACCTTGGGTACCACATAATTTGATAGCCGCTCAAAAAAGGATTCGCGTCGATTGGTGCTAAGAAATGCACAAAAAATACAATGGCGGTTCTTCAAAGAAGATTTATAAAGTCGGTACAAGTGATGAATCGTGGATCTATACGTATGAGCCCGATAGTAAACAGGAGTCGACTGTGTGGGTATACCAATATGAGCCAAAACTAACAAAAGTTGCTCGCGCTCGAAGCACATTAAAATAAATGGTCGCCTGTTTTTTCAGAAAAACCGGACACGATGCAACCGTATCTTTAGAGAGTTGTAGAACAGTCAATTCCGAATGGTACACAACAATTTGCTTGCTAAAAGTTTTTGAAGAAATAAGGGAAACAAACCGAAAACGACAGATCATTCTCCACCATGACAATGCGAGCTCTTACAGGTCGGTTCAAACAATTGAATATTTGACAGGGCAAAACATTGAATTGATGAGCCATTCACCTTAGAGCCCTGATCTAGCACCGTTTTCTTTTTGTTCCCACACGTGAAGAATAAACTTCTTGGTCAACGGTTTTAAATTTTATTGTGGCACGTTACCTATTTAAAAAGGAATTTTTATGACTTAATGGCACTGACATCAAAAAAGGTTCACCATCCCTGCCCTAGAACAATGTAAACTTTGAAAACTACTTTAACTTATGAGCAAATTTCTAAATTCCATGTGTTTATTTGATACGTATATGAAGATATTTGTTCAGATTATTACAAAAGAGTATATTAAGAAAAATAAATTGGTTTTCAAAGCAGATAATAATTAATCTTTGGTACATTACTAAAGTAGGTTTCAATAAATTGTAATTTTGTGGTAAGTGAAGGTAGACGATGACATGAGTGGTATTGTCATTATAGATTAAAACACATGAGGCTTGTCACAGCCGCAATGGTTTCAAGTACTGAATTCCTGACATTTTCAATAATAATTAGTGACAGTAGTATCATCAAGTACCTACTAAATTTGAGTGATGCAGGCGAAATAGAAATAAAACGCCTTTAACCGTGTGCGTGTTCCGCATTGATTCTCATTTTTGTCCTTGCTACGTATTGGCTAACCTGGAGAAAAGACAATGTGATGATCGGTCGGCGAAATACATAATGCTCTGTGAACATCGATAGTAAATATTTTCATGAAAGTGCGAGTTATAAGCCATTTATAGCAGAAACGATGCCCTTTTCGATCAACAATAACATTGTAATACCGTTATTTGATTAAATCTTCCCAGGTTTTAATATCTACAGCCTGCGTTTTCTCTGTTGAATCGCTCTGATCGATTTTCAACACTTAATTTTTCTTTTTGTAAATTTTACACACGTTCATTTTCTATTTAAGGGTCAAAATCTTCCTACTTTGCATCATTTTTAACAATATTTACTCTACAAAAATTGAAGATAGAAATATTTCAGATTCTTTTTTCAGAAGCGTAGGAATGAGAGTGCAGGTTTACACAATAGTTGAGTTTTTATGCATATACATAAAGTATTCACAAAGCTAAATCCAATGCACGTCATCAATATTCATGACGTCATAAACTAAGGACGTTGCTTTGCCTCCCTGCTTATTTACGGGTTAGAATATTCTAACCACAAATTAATGTCACTACAACATTGAAATGTTCATTTTTAAGAAAAAAATTTCTAAAATCTTGCACATTACAACCATAATTAAAAAAAATTAAGTAAGAAAAAAAAACTTTATTTTTTTTAGCAATTACACAATATCTATAAATTAAAATATTTGAATGATTCAAATTTAGTCAGAGTCACTTAAAGTATCACTGTTATCATCGTCTTCATTTAAATTGATAATAGTAGGAGTAATGTCTTCTATGTCAAATATCCTTTCCCTGTCCCACCATTTTTCTATTTCCTTTTCTGTATGGTTAATTGAGTTCGACCAAACTGTTGGTGTAACAGTCTCCAGTGACTCTCGCCACATATTCACACAGTTTTCCATTGTTTTAACATCCCGTCCAATGTGTTTATTATAGTAACTTTTTGTAATTCCCCATATTAGTTCAATTGGATTGAAGATACAGTGATAAGGTGGCAAACGTAACACTTTGTGTCCATATTTTTCTGCGATTTGATCGGCCACATATAATTTGGGTGGCTTATTTCGAGCAACTAAAGTTAATAATTCAGCTTTGAGCATGGTCCCATGAAATGCAATTTTCTGTGATCTGAGCCAATTTTGAATTTCAGGTTTCTTCCAGGAAGTTGTAGGATTTTTCACAAGTAAACTGCTGTGATAAGGTGCGTTAGCCATAACTATCACTGATGGTTCTTCTAAATTTTTTATTAATTGATTTTCAAACCAATATAAAAAGTTTTCGTGATTCATTTCACCGTGATAATCACCCATGTCACTTTTTTCTTCTTCTTCTTATATTAAATATTTTGGTGTTTGAGTCTAATTATAGACTCTTTTCATGCACCATATACCGGTTGGTACCCTGTGGCGGGAAATTCAAAACTTTATAAGAACAAGGAAAACAGACACAGGGTCTAGACTCTTCTCGTGCCGGGGCTCCGGCGACACATTACACATCCCGAAATGGAGCCTCGGAAAAAAACATACCTACATGAAGGAGAGAATTAACAGGATATACAATTATATGGGAATTTTATTTTTATCAAGATAGGAATAAAGGCATGTATAAACTTTGAAAGAATTAGATACAAGTAATGTGGAAATACAATATGGGGGGTACATTTTTAAATCCACTAAATTTTCAATAAGGCCATTAATTTGATGACGTCTAAACGAACAATTAAAAAAGAGATGATTAATATCCCCTATCAAACCACATTCACATTTTGGATCCTCAATAATATTAATTCGGTGTAAATGCTCAGGAGAAAGAAGATGGCCAAACCTTACCCGACACATGGTAGTAATAAAACTCCTAGATTTATAAGGCATTGAAGAAAACCATGGGATTCCAGGAATATAATCCTGGTTCCTAACATAGTATCTACCTCTGGTGGTAGAAGATAGATTCCAGTCATTCTTCCATTTACTCAACAAATCCGATTTAAGATGGGGAATAAAATCTTTAAAGCTATTTTTTATTTTATATTCTGGTTTGTTTCTACCTAATTTAGCCAATTCATCAGCTTTTTCGTTATACCGTATACCCACATGGCTGGGAACCCAACACAGAACAATATCCACATTACTACTTTGAACCTTCCACAGACACTCCCTGATACGCCATACGATATTATTAAGTCTGTTGTTTATATCATTTTCAATAGCTATAATGGCATTTTTACAGTCCGAGAATATCACATTATACTTATTTTTAGATGATATAATATTCAAAACACAAATATAAATAGCAACTAATTCTGCTGTGAAAATGGAAGAAAATCGATTAAGGGAAGCTGAAAAGGTAAAATTTGTTGATGGGGAGTATATACCTAATGAGGCAGATGCGGGATGTTGATGGACCGATCCATCGGTAAAATAAATATTGTAATAGCTCCATTTTTGTGATACATATTCGCTAAATAATTGATCAATGCACTTTCCTGGCAGTGATACTTTATTAGTGAAATTAGTGAAAGAGCATTGAAAAGATGTTGTTTTTGGTTTAAAAAATTGGAAAGGGAAGTCCAATCTATATATATCATGGAGTTTGTTGGAATCCAAGAATTCTCTAAATTGACTAATCTTCGATAAGCAATCTATTACAAAAGGAAGACGACGTCTGGAACAATTATGTTTCAAGGTTTCTATAGCATTAATAACTGGTATATTCTCATTATAGAATGTTTTCAAGAGGTATTTCTTTGCTAGAAAACTAAATCTAAA
Source organism: Dermolepida albohirtum (assembly GCA_031893035.1). NCBI lineage: Eukaryota > Metazoa > Arthropoda > Insecta > Coleoptera > Scarabaeidae > Dermolepida > Dermolepida albohirtum. The sequence continues at coordinate 233,962 of JAVIWB010001708.1, forward strand.
TGATAGTGGGGGTTCAACGGCTTCTACCCGTAAGCAATTTGTAGGAGTAGAACACATAGCTCCTAAAATTATCCTCAAGCATCGGTATTGAATTATATTAAGACGATGGAAATCAGTTTTTGTACAGGAGGCATATAAACTGGAGCCATACTCTAGCTTGGATCTAATTAGTGAGCGATATAATATTAATAGTGTCCTAGGGTCAGAACCCCATTTTTTACCACAAAAAGATTTAATAATATTAACAGCTTTATTACATGAGTTGACTAAATGTGAAACATGAACCTTCCAATTTAGTTTAGAGTCCAGCCATAGACCTAGGTACAGCAAGACCATCATATCCTTAGAAAAATCTGCGCACACTTTCGGTATTACTCGTACTCAGTCGCCAGTGTGTCGCTCGCTTCGGTGATTAGGTACATTCCCAACAGAAAGGCGCGGTTTTATTTTGTACTACGCGACGCCAAGAATAAGAATTTAGAAAATTTTTATTTATTAATATATGTTATACTGGTCCAAATGGAATGTAAATTATTAATTAATGAGGCTGCTAAGTGTTATTTAATAGTGTTCTATTGAGGATGTACTATGAAAGTAAATCTTAATATGATTAGGTAGATAATGTAATTACAAAATTTTTTAATAATACCCAGTAATTAGAAGCAAATAGCTTTATTTCAAAATGATTACATAATTACATAATAAACTACATAATAAAACACATTCACAAAGCAATGATTACTAAGTTATTCTGAATCATCGCTGAAACCAAAATCACTGTCAGATGTATCAGCACCCACGTTTATAATTAGTGACTCCGTAAGAACATCCATAAAAACTTCATTTTGTTTATATTCATCTTCGACTCTCTTCACGTGAGTGCAAAGTTTGTTCCAGTCATTTACTGTAATGCTTTTAAATTTTTCTTCCGCTAGCCTTTTAGCGTCCTCTAATTTAAATGTGACATTTTGTGATGCCACAAAATTTTTCACAGTCGCCCAAATCATTTCGATTGGATTTAGTTCAGGGTGATACGGAGGCAATCGTAAAGTTGTATGACCGTGTGCCTCCAAAATTGCGTCTATTTTATATCGTAAGTGTTGTTGTTTATTATATTTTATTAACATATATAACTGGGCTTTCGTCATATCAGATGTACAGGCAATACCTTTTTCGGTCAACCAGTGTAACATTTTTTGCTTGTTTGCATTAGAATTAGGCGCTGGATTTATCTGAACATTGTGGTATGGAGCATTGTCAATAACTAGTACTGAATTTTTTGGTAAATTTGGTATTAGTTTTTCAACGAGCCATTTTTGGTAATTTTCGAAATTCATTTCGTGATGGTAATCACCGGATTTTGTTCCGGATTTAAAAAGTAACAAAGCGTTTTCTACAAATCCATGGTTCTCACCTCCAGCGTGCAACATAATTAAACGCTGGCCCTTGGAGATTGTCGAAAATAACCCATTTCTTGACTTGTCTGTCCAACTTTTCGATTTTGTATGGCCGCTATGAATATAGGATTCATCCATATAAATAGTTGGACGATTTTGCCGTCGATATACATCTATTTTTCGTAAAAAATTTGTACGAATGTTTCTGATATCTGGTTTTTCTTGTAATATCTTGCGATTGTTTTGTGTAGCACAGAATCTAAAACCAAGCTTCTTTATAATTTTTCTTAAGGATTCTCGGCCGCCCGGAAAATTTATATCTTCTTTAAGTTTTTGTAGTAAATTTTTAATAGTAATCCGCTGATTATTTGTCTTGTGGAAATTATAAATAATATGTTTTATTTGGTATAGGTCAATGTCGTCTATTGAATCCATTACTAAACATTTCCTCGATCTTTTCTTTTTTGGCGATTTGAAAACTGGTAGTTGTTCTGTGTTCTCTTTCTCATTTCGTTCTGGTTCTGCTTGATATTCGTTCCCCTCTTTTAAAATATTATAGACAGAAGCTCTTGAAACACCAGTTACTCTTGCTACGTATTCCTTTAATTCGCTTTTTGTACAATTTCTTATGTCTGTTTCGTTATCTGAAACTGTCTTTAAAAACTTAAAAACATTAAACACGACTTCACGGGTTTGTGAATGCAGTCCTTTTCCACCTCCTAAGTTGGACATTATTAATTATAATAAATAAAACAAATAATAACCAATTATAATGCAAGACCTCAATTACTCACTTTGACTAACCGTAACTTAACAACTTAACCACGCAACGATCATAAGCACACTGAGGACACAAACAGCTTACCGATGACTCGGAGTGTACCACCCGGCACGCCTACGATGCGCAGTAGATTTTTGTCCAAGGATATGATGGTCGTGCTGTAACAAAAGGATTGAGCCACTGGGATGTTAACATTCTCTAAGACAACTTGCGGGAGGACGTATCTCCGTCTTTTTCTAGAAAACCAAATAGATTTAGTTTTAGTAGTAGATAATTCCAATCCCCTATCCGACAACCATTTATTAATTTTACTTAGACCAACTTGAACTTTATGTGAAACCGCATTAATGTCTTTACCTGTAGCATAAATAACAATATCGTCAGCACACTGTAAGCATTTAACGTGTGGCGAGACAAATTGCTCAAGTCCGGTCATATAAATATTATATAAAATTGGGCTAAGGATACTACCCTGTAAGAGACCTTTATAGGACATTCTACAGTCATCAGATGCTTTCACTGATAATACTTTCTCTGTTATAAGTTTGGAGACACATGAAACTAGGAAGTCTGGTAAGCAAATTTGTTTTAGCTTGTCTATTAAAACGTGTATAACAACATTATCGTAAGCAGCACGGATGTCCAAGAATACAGCAAAAAGAAACTCTTGTTTAGAGAAGGCTGATAAAATATCAGACGTTAAGATACATAAATTGTCAAGAGTGGATTTACACTTCCTAAATCCAAACTGTCCAGGATCCAGTACATAATGTCGTTCGCACCACCAATCAATACGGTACAGAATTAGTCTTTCAAATAGTTTCCTAATGCATGAAAGCAGAGCAATGGGGCGAAAATTTTTGTAATCGAAGGGATCTTTGTCAGGTTTCATAATGGGGCAAATCGAAATGTACTTCCAATCAGATGGAATCGATTGTCCACATAAGATATTATTAAATAGATATAGTAAATAATTTTGTGCCTCTAAGGAAAGGTGTTTAATCATAATATTAGATATACCATCATCACCAGGAGTTGTATCCTTTGCTTGGGCAATAGCGATTTGCAATTCACAAAGCGTAAAAGGTCGTGTTAGGGACATCCTACTTTTATTACTGAAATTATTCATTTCAGGTTGATTAAAAACATAACATGGAGCAAGCGAGATAAGAAATTGCTCTTGGGCAGTTGAATCATTTGGTAAGGAAAATTTCGGACACGGAGAAACATCCCTTGAGTAGAGCCTGACTGATTTCCAAACTTCCTTCATATTTGTATTTCGGTCAAGTGAACTGCAAAGCGTTCTAAAACGTAAACATTTCTTTTTATTTAATATTTTTTTGGAAAGGGCAATATATCTTTTGGCAATTATGAAAGATTCCATAGAGTCACCAGCTTTATATTTTTTAACTAGCTGTCTTCTCTATTTAACTACCCTGGAACACTCTGAGTCCCACCATGGGCATGGATTGTACTCGTATTTGCGTCTATGGTAGCTGTTTCTAGGAATAGATTTGTTTGCTGCAATACTGATGTAGGAAACAAATTCTTCGTATGAGGAAGGGCATTTTGTGGTGATATTTTTGGATATGGACTCTGCAAAGATATCCCAGTTAGCATACTGACAGTTATATTTCTTTGAATAAAATGTATTGGAACTTTGCGTAGAATTTGGACAAAGGATATTAACTATTACAGGGAAGTGATTGCTCCCCAGAACATCATCATGTGTATAAGAATAGCTTATGGAGGCTATATCATCTGAACAAAAGGCCAAGTCAATAACGCTAGGGCCAGAGCCTGGAGGGAGAAGAAAAGTCGAGGCACCGTCATTTAAATTAACCAAATTCATGTCTTCAGATAGCTGATAGAGAATTTTACCCCTTTGGTTAGATTTTGAACTACCCCAAAAAGGGTGATGGGCATTAAAGTCTCCCACTAAAATAAATGGAGGTTTTACAGTACATAGAATGTCCATCCAATTGTGTCTTGTAAAAGTCGTATCTGGGGGGATATATCCTGCTACAACCGTAATTTTACTTGTCTTGACTATAAGAAAGTGGCATTTTTCAGGTAAATTACAATCAGGTATGAAACCAGAGAAAATAATATCTTTTCTGACTAAAATAGAAGTACCGCCACTCCTACTATCTCTGCAATTGTGTATTGAATTATATCCAGGAGTAGTAATAAAAGAACCTTCACATAAGCGTGTTTCATTCAAAACTACAAAATTTGGATACAAATTAGAGTCTTTCAGAAATGCAAATAAGTTCGCTTTATTCTTAGAAAAACTGTTAATGTTCCACACAAGAGTTTTTAATGAATCATAGCTTGTACTTCCTCTGTCGTTGTTATCCATGAAAGTTTATCATGGTAAGTGGGTGGAATGAATTCCTTTAAGAAGTTAAATAATGTATCTTTATTAGAGTGGAAAGCATTTTTCAAAGAATTAATTAAACTACTATTAACAGAAAAATCCGATATGGATGTTGACGAGGAAGGGGAAGATGTAGAAGCCTCCTTTGCATTGTTATATAAAGTATTTTTGTTGGGTACATATTCACTAACCTTACCATTTTTATTCATATATATATATATCACTTTCATAGGGATTTTTCCTTTTAATTGTTGAATGTGTTTGAGAATTGTTTATAGGTCTAGTAAAGGAAAAGTTCTTTTTATGTTGTACAATTTTAGAATATGTGTTCGAGTTGGATAGCGAACGTGAGATAATATTTATTGGTGATGAATTTCTATTCAAATCTGGGAAATTAACTTCGTTAAATGGTATAATTGAAGATTGTTTGTTGACTTGATAGTTAAAATCCCTTTTGCATAAAGAAGTCGATTCAAAAAAAGAATAATTATATTTTGCCATAAACATTCTAATTTGTCCTTGATAAATAAATTCGGGACAGATTCTGTCCTTGTATTTTGTTCCTTCTTCCGTAGTAAGATGGTTTTGACGACAAAAATTACAAATAGGAGATTGCGACACATTACATTCAGTTAGAGCATGTTCTTTAGTACAAGCTGGGCATCTTTTCCTTGACTTACACTGTGTAGAAACGTGTCCATAGCGACAACAATTTCTACATTGTATTACCGACGGAATAAACATTTCTGGAACTCGAACATTATAAAAAAGGGTACAGTAATTAGGCAAATTTCTCCCACGAAACGTGACTATAACGGATGCAGTATTTATCTAATTAATTATATTATCTCCCTTCTCCTGTCTGCGTATGCGTTTAACAGCTAAAATTTCTCTATCATCATTAGTTTTAAGGTTTTTCAAAATAGTTTCCACATCTAGCGAAGGGTCGATTTGTCTCAATATTCCTTTACATGACACCAAATAAGAGGGAATATATGCTTTAAAATTATTTTTCAAAGCAAAATTTGATGAAAGAAATTCATTTGTGTATTTTAAAGAGGTGAATTCGATCCCTAATTTATTTTTGCCTCTCTTTTCAATTTTTTTAATACCCTGTATAGTATTATTATGAAACAATTTACCAATTTGCATGTCTCTTAATTGACCTACATTTTTGTCAACAGATTCAATATATACAAAAAAAGGCGGTAAATCTGTAATCAGATATTGATTTACGGAATAGTTTGTACTAATTTGCGAAGCTTTTGATTTAAGATCCTCTAACAGCTTGGATGTTATATTTACAACCTTTTTACTAAGTGGAACTGTATTTTGCTGGTCGTTTTCACATGTGTTATTTTCTTTTGTGTAAAAACCTTGATCTATCATTTTTTGTAATTCAGGAAGAAGCGAAATAGGAATGTCTATTTGCGATAATAGCGATAAATCTGACGTGGAATTAATTCGAGATTCCAAACATTGAATTAAAGGAACTGAACTTTCAAAACTTAATTTATCCTGTGAATCTGCTATATCCATTAATTCAGAGTTTTTTGGGGGAGAGCTAGCTCCCCCCTGTTCATTAGACATGAATATGAGGAAAAAGGTTTAATGGTATGAAAAAAATGAGAGTTATATTAAAAATAGAGATCTATATCAACAAAACTAATATGATAATAGGTAAAAGGTATTACCCTTACCACAGAGTACCAAAAAATTCAAATTCTCGCTTTCGACGATGCACCAATAACACAACCGATCACATCGACCTCCAAAACCGAACTTCCCATGTCACTTTTTGAAGGATATATAAGCTCTGATCCAAGAATAAAGCCATTTCTATTACCGACATGAAGAACTATCCATCTTTTTCCATCGACTTTGGTAGTTTTAACACTTTTTGCATTGCTGTCTTGCCAAGATCGACCGACAGTACCATTTTGGAAAATCCATGTTTCATCTAGGTATACAAACTGATAAATACCTTCATCTTTGATTTGCTTGTACGTTTTCAAGAATTGAATTCGTTTAGAAGCAATATCTGGTAATTCCATTAAACCTCTGCGAAGATTATCCTTTAACCATTTAAATCCAATTTGTTTTAAAGTGGTATATAATGACCTACAGCAGCCATTGAAAAGGAATCTGGCTTTTAGTTTCTCATGTAATGTCGCAACAGTTACATGTTCCCTTCTTTCGTACATTTCGAATATTATATTGTATTCGCGATTTTATGTACGTTATTTTTATTTATGTACAGTGGAACCTCGCTTAACGAGCAAAATTAAATCATCAAAAAATGACTCGCTTAACGAGCGGTGTTTCGCATAACGAGTAAAACTGGTCATAGCAGCACAGTTTTCGGTCGTACACGGAAAAAATTTGTCGGTTGTATATATGTACAATTTGACATAATGAATTTGCAAATATTATTGCATATAGACACAAGCGTTGCCTTAAAAGCGATGTTATTAAAAAAGAGAAATAAATATGTATATGTATTTTCAGATTGAAAAAAATATTTAAACACATCGCCATTATGGTATGTTTTGTTTCTTGTACCCTACAAACTGGGTGTGTCAAAAACTAAACTAATTTTAGACAGTCCATTGTTTTGGTTGATAATAAATAATTAATAAATAAAAACTTTTTCATAATTTAACTCTGGATGTATGTATTTACGTAACCGACTAGTTTTGTCTGTTACAACATAGCCCTTTACATAAGAAATGGAAGAATAACATATATCAGGTTGTAACATAAATCCTGTCCGAAAATTTGTAAAACTTGTTTATTAAATTTTTGTACAAAGTTTTTATTTATCAATCGTCAATGTATTTTCCCTCATTATTTATTACCGCTAGCCATCTTTCAGGTAACATATGAATTCCTCTACGGAAAAATTCTTCGGATTTTGAATCAAAAAATAAAGTTACTGCGGTTTGAACATCTTCTTGGGAATTGAAGCTTTTTCCATCAAGGTGGTTTTGTAAGCTTCGAAATAAGTGGTAATCCGTAGGAGCAAGGTCTGGGGAGTACGGTGGATGTGAAATTTTTTCCCAGCCAAGTTCTTCCAATTTCTGAGAAGTGATGCGAGCCGTATGTGGGCGGGCATTATCTTGATGGAACAGAACACCGCGTCGATTGACCAGTGCTGGGCGTTTTTTTCGCAGGGCTTCCATTAAACGGTCGAGTTGCTGACAGTAAAGTGCGGCAGTGATGGTTTCGTTCATTCCCAGCATCTCAAAATGAATTACACCTTTAATATCCCACCAAACACAGAGCAATGTTTTCATTGGATGCAGTCCAGCTTTAGGCGTTTGCACCGCCTTCTCACCAGGACTAAGCCATTAATGATGACGCTTAATATTTTTGTATTGCACCCACTTTTCATCTCCGGTAACAATTTGATTTAAAAACGGAGCACGGAGATGACGAGAGTGCATTGAAATGCACACATCAATACGATGTTGGAGTTGTGCTGGCGATAGTTCATGCGGTACCCATTTTCCTAACTTTACCACTTTTCCCAATGATTGCAAATGACGATGTATAGTCATATGACTTACGTCAAATTCTTGTGCAAGTTCTCGCACTGTTGTAAATGGATTATTTTCAACCCGAGTTCGAAGGACCTCCCTATCAAATCCAGAAGGCCGCCCGGTACGCTCGTCATCCTTCAAACTTAAGTCACCGTTTCGAAACTTTTCAAACCATCTCCGACACATCCGTTCACTAACAACATCATTGCCATAGACACCTTGAATGTTTTCTAGCCGACTCACTCGCGTTATTTCCTTTTTTGTATTCGTAAAGCATAACATGTCGAATATGTTCTTTTGTCACTTCCATCTTTAATGGACGAAAAAGAAATTGAGAACAATATGTACACTCTTCAAAAGTTGCAGAAGTACTGACTAACTTATTGCGAATAAACCAATATGACTCATATTGCAGAGATTTCGCAACGTTTCGTCGTAATGCGTATATATGCGAGTTGCTGCGAGAATCGGACAGAATATATGTTACAACCTGATAATAAAGATAATTACATATGGCATTATAATAGTTAAACTAATACAATGCTAAGATTCTAAGTACATAATAGTCTTAAATAAATACGGGATTACCAGAAACAAATGAAAAAGAAAATTGGGTTAACAATGGAAGTGCAGACCGCCTAACAAATTCTAGTCCTATTAATAGTAATCCCTCAATCACACTCCTTATTGACCAAATAGACTTAAATGATCCACCTTTATTGAATATAACTTGAGTACCTAGAATTTGCTGTTGGTAAGTACGTACACTTTATTATGTAAAGGTGTGATAAAGCAATCTTTCTTTCTGTCAATGGTATTTTTGCACAAAGCGATCCCTGTGTATTCTGTATGATGGTCATTAAAGAATTTGGTAATTCTAGGTAACACTAAACGGATTTAAATACATAATTCACCTTTATTATTATTGAATATAACTTGAGTACCTAGAATTTATGAAGCAGTCTTTTTCTTTTCTATTTGTTCCTGTAATCCCGCTCGATCAGAATGTGTGCTTGCTCAGTCTGTGTTTAGCACTTGTTCGGTTAGAATCGCTTGTTACCCCACATTTGTTTAAATTTGAAGTAAGATATACATATTCGTTGTGATTTCTTTCTGTGCGAAAATGTCCCCAAAGAAAAATTCTGAAAAAGACAGCTATAAAGGAATGAAGATAACTTTGGAAATGAAACAAAAAATTATTGAAAGCGAGACCGAGGTGAAAGTGTGGCTGATATAGCACGCGCATTTAATCGAACTACCTCAACGATTTGCACTATCCTCAAAAACAAAGATAAGATTGAAGAGATAGATGCTTCAAAGGGTGTGACAAGAATATCTTCGCAACGCTCGCATATTCTTGATGATGTAGAAAGGCTGCTCCTTGTATAGATAAATGAAAAACAATTGCAAGGGGACAGTGTTAACGAGAATATCATTTGCGAAAAGGCGAAAATGATTTTTGCCGACCTTATTCAAAAAACACCAGGATCATCAACGACCGAAGAAGAAACATTTAAGGCAAGCCGTGGATGGTTCGAAAAGTTTAAGAGAAGAACAGGCATACACAGCGTTATAAGGCATGGTGAAGCAGCAAGCTCCGATACAAAAGCAGCAGAGAAATTCATTGGTGACTTCAACCAGATCCTCAATTCTGAAGGCTATCTGCCGCAACAGGTTTTCAATTGTGATGAAACGGGTCTGTTCTGGAAAAAGATGCCGAAGCGAACCTACATTACACAAGAGGAAAATGCATTGCCCGGTCATAAACCAATAAAGGACCGCCTAACGTTGCTAGAGGAAAATGCATTGCCCGGTCATAAACCAATAAAGGACCGCCTAACGTTGCTATTTTGTGCCAATGCAAGTGGCGATTTAAAAATTAAACCACTACTCGTTTACCATTCAGAAACTCCACGAGCCTTTAAGAAATACAAAATTCAGAAAAGCATGCTAAATGTTATGTGGAGGTCCAACCATAAAGCTTGGGTCACACGCGATCTTTTTACTGATTGGATAAATGAAGTGTTTGGCCCTGCTGTAAAAAAGTATTTGCTTGATATGAATCTGCCACTCCATGCATTGCTTGTTTTGGACAACGCTCCTGCTCATCCTCCAGGCCTACAAGGTGACCTCCTTGAAGAATTTAAATTCATCAAGATTCAGTTTTTGCCTCCTAACACCACTCCGTTACTCCAGCCCATGGACCAGCAGGTTATTTCTAACTTTAAAAAGCTTTACACTAAAGCACTCTTCGAGCGGTGCTTTGAAGTAACTGAAGGGACCAATCTTACTTTCAGAGAATTTTGGAAAAATCATTTCCACATCGTTGCATGCCTGAAGTTGATTGAAAAAGCATGAGATGGAATTATTCAAAGAACCCTCACTTCTGCTTGGAAGAAGCTTTAGCCGAAGAATTTTATCGAATCTAACTTTAAGGAGCTTGATACAGTACCTGCAAATACTGTTGTCAAAGAAATTGTCTCTTTGGCCAAGACCATGGGCCTGGAGGTAAGCAGCAATGACATCGATGAGCTTGTGGATGAACATAGCCAAGAGCTGACCACCGAAGAACTGATGGAGTTACATCATGCACAGCAAGAAGTTGATGTAGAAAATTTGACAGAGGAGGAAGAGGTTGCAGCAAAGCAACAATCTTCTGATGCAATAAAAGAAATGCTGAAAGCATGGGAAAATGTTGCATCATATATTGAAAAGCATCATCCAAACAAGGAAGTGGCTATGCGCGCTATAAATCTTTTCAATGACAATGCTGTATCCCATTTTCGACAAATTTTAAAACAGCGACAGAAGCAAATGAGCTTAGACAGCTTCTTAGTAAAACTGAATTAGGTATGTGCTAACCCAATTATTTAAATTTTTTAGTTTACTGTAAATTAAATTCACATTTCGGGTTAGTTTGTTCGGCAATAGAAGACATTTCACGATCATTAAAAATGTGCACACACCTATATACATATATAAATATATTTAATAAAGTTATATGTTTATAAAGCTTTGAGTATTTTTTAGCTTGGAACGCATTACATATTTGATTTTACATTAATTTATATGGGAAAAATTATTTCGCTTAACGAGTGTTTCGCATTACGAGTAAGATTCTGGAATGAATTATGCTCGTTAAGCGAGGTTCTACTGTATAAGCGAAATTATTATTTGCATATATTACATTATTTTAATGGCGTGATAAGACATTACTTAAATAGGAAGCACATAGTCATTGTACTCTGTATTTTCATTTGTGTACGCTGCTCTATAACCATCATTTTTCTCTATGATCCTGCTCTTTAATTATGACGTATAGTTATATTAAATAATTTGTATTTGTATTTAGGACAGTTAAAAGTGAGTTGTATTCAAAATTTTACAATTTCATCCTCTATCCACTGCATGTTTTAATAATAATCTCCCTAGTTTATACATAATATAAAGTCTATCAAAACGAAGTATTTGTTACATGAAAAGTTACTCGAACTGATTCAAAGTGGTGCATCCCGTGAAGTTCTATTTATTTTGGTTGTACATGACCTAAACACAACGTATAGACGCTATCATAATAAATGTAAATTAAAGTTTTAAAATAAACAGAATCGGATTGAAGGGAACCTTTATCACGATATTTGATTCGGTTTCAGATATCTGCAAAACATTTCTCAAGTACTAAGATGAGTAGCGTGCTTAACAAATTCAAAACATGCATGTTTCGCAGCTTGTGTTACTTGTTTTCGTGCGCTGTGTGTTCATGATGAGTGTGTTTCCCATGCAATTGGTATTAACCTTTATCCATGATATCTGTTTATTTAGTCACCCTTCACTTTCACTTCTGTATTTTATTGATAAATAAAATATCTGAGCAATGGCATAGTATACTAATATTTGATTAAAATAAGAAAGAAATGTACTTGGACAACTAAAAATTACTAACAGTCAGTGATATAATACAAAGTAAATTTTGTAGCTACAATCTGTTTACCAAATAAGTGACAAAAAATCAGGGATTATTCATTGGACTATTTTAAGATTTTTTTGTCTTTGGAAGATTTTCGAAACGCGAAAATGCTTCACACTTTGGGCCAAGTAACTTTAAATACAAGACTTGGCCATAAGAAAAAATACGACAAGTAACGTTTATATCTTAGATTACGTAGTTTGTAAATATTAAAAAATGGTTCCATATATCCAGATATCATTAAATGCTGAGAACGTAACTTTTGTGGGTAAAGCTAAATTTAGTTTGATGCAGCAACACTTCCGGTAGACCAAAATGACATGGTTTAAAACATCCATTTCTAAATAAATAAAGTATTGAAAAAGGGAAATATGTGGATAATCAGGTTTTTTGAACAATGAAACGAAAGTTGACAAGTATTTATATGCACTTACATGGAAGTGAAGGTTTCTTGGAACAGAAGCTAGTTGATTTTGGTCCAAGAGCAAATGATTGACGTCATAGGTTCAAAGGTGATCCCTGTCGTATCGTTTTGTTTTATTTGATTCACTTAAGTGATGCGGAACTGAACATACAACCATAATCCAAAGGTATTATGTAATAATTTAAAAATAACTTTATCTCCTCATTTTACTCTGACCACTAATCGTAACATATTCAAAAATATGTCGCTGGACAATGTTATTGATATATTTTGTCCCATTTAATTTATTGTCTAACTAGAAGCATAAATATCCGACATCGTTGTTAAATGCTTACTGCCTAGATCGATAGAGTCGCTGGGTCTTTTGATTTCATTACAGAAAGCTTGATCCCATTCAAGGGCAACCACTGGTCTGCACAACTCATTGCTTTTAACAGATTTCCTCTTAACTCTGCATAT